>VDFB02026922.1:0-205402 GCA_007258455.2 Sequoia sempervirens
TTTTTTATTAAAGTTATTTTAAAATAAAATTGGTGTCTTAGACATCTTTTACATTGATTTTTCTAAATATGGGTAGATTAGTCTATAAATATTAAAAAATAATTTTCATTAAATGCATGTACCTATTTTACGTGATTAAAATCAAAATTTATGTCCATGTTTTTAGAAAGTAAAAAAATAGTTTACTATTAAGTGAATAAATAACTATATGTTGTTCTCCCATTTATTGACTTGTCTATACATAGATATTAATATTTAATATTTAAATACATCTATCTAACTTAGGTTGCCTTTATAATGACATCTTTGCATGTAAGAAATCTATAATTAAATATAAATTTGATTAAATATAAATTTGATACACAATTTATTTCATTTATAAAAGTAGAAAAACTGACCTAATTAATATAAGCACCTCCAAATTGATATATTGATGTATTTTAGATAGATATATACTAAATATAAAATAAATAAACAATTTATCTTCATTTAAAAATAAATAAATAGTATAATCTATTTATGTCTTTTTAGATAGATATTTAAGATATGTAAAGACATCTATATAAAATTTAAAGAAAATAAATAATTTATTTTTATTTAAAATAATAAATATTAAAGTAATGTGGGCGGTAGGGTGGGCTCCCCCTCGCCCCTCATATGGGCATATGGTGTCCAGGGTGGACATGAGGTGGCGGATGGGATGGACATGAAGACATTGGATTTGGCATGTTCTTGCCACTTCCAACTTCCTAAATTTAGCCGAAAGAAGGTGTTCTTTGCTTGTTTTATCGGTTGCCTTTGAAATTTGTGAAACTTATGGAGAAGGACTGGGGGCATGCTTGGCTCAGTTCTCACTGCGCCGTCAGTGTGACACGTCGGGCACGACTATCCTTGCATTGTTTGCAGACGTGCTGAGTGGGAATTCCCATCAATTGCATTGATAATGGTTTTAAGTAGGATGGACGGAGGCCGTATCTTTACTCATGTCAAGGACGTTTTCGCTTCACCATTATCCTGTTCCTTATGCGAAGGCCTGACTGATCATCATTTGGGCGTTTTAATTGAGCTAATGAAGTCATTTCTAAAATATGGGCTTCGCATTTTGGTTTTGTCTTCTATTTTTTTGTTGCAGGGAGTGGCTGTCAAAGACTTGCAAATGGCTAGAATGTCGAAGTTGAAATTTATCATTCACATCTCGGCCGAAGGCCTGGAAACTTTCGGCGTCGACACTCCAGTTTCTTTAGTGGCCAAGGAGAGGCAGATTGCCTTTCGAGAAGTCACGGACCAGAGGTTAAAGCGCATCTTGCTCTTGGATGACCCGACGTCAATTGTTGCTGTTAAAATGGTCCTTGGCAAAGGGCACTTGGAAAGGAATGAATTCGCCAGAGACAATGCGCATTTTTCATCCCAGTTTCTTGCCATGCTTCTGGACCTGGATACCCCGAAGGCGGAGGTCAAGGAGATGATGGTTCGTTTGTTCCGGGATGATTTGCTCGGCGGTCTTGAAACGACATTAAAGGCGGCCTTTATAGGTAAAGGTATTCCGCGCCTTGCCGACTTGGCTTTTCTATGGGAGTCTGATGAAGCTGTCATAGTTTTTCCCTTTCTCTTAGACATCAAAGGGCCTGCATTATCAAGACACAGAAAGATTGCAGATGTGGCGGTGGATTTCCTGAAGAGAAAGTTGAAGTTGGTGCCAGAGGATGGGTTGGAGTGGTTGGATGGTTTCATTAGGTTTGCAGAGTTAAACGGCTTCATGTGAATTACATCAGGTGCTGGTTGATGTCCGCCTATGGTTTCTTTCGGTCTACAACTTGTTAATTTTGGTAGTTTCAAACTTGAGTAGTATGTTTTTTGTTTTTTGTTGAGGCTAGGCCTCTGTTTCAAATCCTCTGTTTCGAACTCTTTCTTGCTCTGGGACTGTATGGCATAGTTGTTTCTCCTGGTTAGGTTTTTTTGGTTGATTATGGAAATCTCTGATATAATTCCTGCTTTGCAGATGGTTGTAAATTTCTTTATTTTCTATAAAATTACCACCTTACGGATCAAAAATAAATAAATATTAAAGTAATATTAAAGTAATATTTATTATATTATTATATATTATATTTTATTTTGTTTATATTATTATATTGTATTATATCATGTCTGTAATTGAATCTTATTAGGGATATACATATAATATATACAAGTTTAATTAAAAATTTAAATAAATAACAACTTCCATTTAGGGTTTTCCTACGATTATGACCGCTTTAATGGGAAAAAAAATATTCACCATTCCACTAGTAAAGCTCGCTTCAAATATTTTTACTGTGATAATTTGATTAAAAAAATAAAGACTTATGTTTTTTATATATATTATTAAAAATATATATACTAGTATAACAATCAATAATATATAACTAAAAAGTGGGCGGATGGGTGGGCTCCCCCCTGCCCCTCTTTTCGCCACTCGAATTCTTGGGTGGGCGTGAGGTGGCTTTGGGACGGTTTTGGTGTTTGCAGAGGTGGCATCGCCATGTCATTTCTTGGCCTTTCTTGCTTGCCGTAGGGAGGAGTTGGCTTTTTTAATGTGCTCGGCTTTTGAAAACCGCGAATCCTTGATGTTCGTCAGGGGGTATGTTTGGTTGTGCATTCAAGGTGTCGACTATGCGACATGTCGGGTACGACAATCATTGAAAAGACTGTTGAAGGGCCGGGTGGCGTCTCACCTCACTCGAAGTGATTATGGTTTTTAGGCGGAAGGACTGCATCCGTAGCAAATCTTCATGGCATGAACGCGATGATCGACCCACCATTATTCCGTCTCATGTGCGAAGGCCAGACGGATCCTCTCACGGGTCTATTTATGGATATGTTGATATCATTTTTGTTGCTTTGTCTTCGTATTTTGGCATAGTCTTTGTTTTTGTGCAGGGTGTGGCTGTCAACATGGAGAGGTCGACAAAATCAAAATTCACCATTCATATTTCAGCGGAAGGCTTGGAATGCTTTGGAGTCGACACACCGGTCTCTCTGGTGGCTACGGAGAGGTAGATTGCCTTTAGGGAAGTCACGGACCAGAGATTAAAGCGTATTCTGTCCGAGGATGATCCGGTGTCGCTGGTTGCGGTCAAAATGATTCTTGGTAAAGAACACCTGCAAAGAAGGGAGTATGCCAGAGATAATGCCCATGTCTCCTCTCGATTTCTTGCAGTGCTACTGGACTTGGAGACCCCGAAGAAGGTGCAAATGGAGATGATGGTGCGCTTGTTCCGCGTGGACTTGCTCGGTGGACTTGAGGAAACATTGAAGGTAGCCTTCTTAGGCAAAGGCATTTCGCGCCCGACTGACTTGTCTCTCCTATGGGACATGGAGGAAGCTGTTAAAGTTTATCCTTTTCTCTTAGACCTCAAAGGGCCTGCTTTGTTGAGGCACATGAAGATTGCAGATGTGGCCGTGGATTTCTTGAAGCGAAAATTGAAGATGGTGTCGGAGGAGGGGCTAGAATGGATGGACGACTTTGTAAGGTTTGCGGAAATCAACGGTTTTATGTGAGGGTTGGCCTCTGTGTCTGAAGCTTTTAGTTTCGTTGCTATTTACTGTCTTTTTTGGTGGTCTTCTACACAATTTTTTTTCAATTTTCGTCTTACGTTGGTCATGGGTAGGCCTGTGACCCCTCTCTCTATTCTAATGGTTTTCATGGTTGGTCTTTTGGTGCTCGATATGGGACTGTTGAAACTGTGAAATCGTGTCCCGGATGGGTTGATGTTCTGTTCGGTTGTGTGTCCTGGATGGACTTTCCTGCGATGCAGACGTTTGTATATTTCTTCTAATTCAATATATATAAAATCTACCGTGCGTATCAAAATATATATATATATATATATATATAACTAAAAAAATATTATGTTATTATTAATATATATAATATTAATATTATAACTATTAGCAATTAAAAATAGTATTAATAACTATTTTATTATAATTTTTAATATATTAATTATATTACGATTATTAATGATAAAATTATAATATAATATAATCAATTTTAACATATTAAATATTATAATAATTTATAATAAATATATTAATAATATATAATTTTGATTCTAACCTTCATAATTATTAAACAACTACCCAATGCTACTATTCCTAGTAATTAACCCCTGATGAGTGGGTTGCTTATCAAAACAAAGATCATTAATATGGATAAAGGTATGACCAATACATTAAATAAATTTAATTCTCCATCATCGGTATTTTGATGTTGAGGTATTTCATTACATTTTCAACCGGCCTTTTTAACGACCAAAAAACTACACGCAAAATAAAACGTGTAAAAAAGCTTGAATGTGAAATAAAAGGAGACAATTAAGACTCTTCCTACGAAAAATGGTAAGCGGGAAAACTAACGAAAAATGAAAAACTGACAAAAGTGATTGACGGCTATGGACGGTTCAATCATATTGCATCCCCTCTTGAGCAGCGTGCACCGTGGATGGACAAACTCAGTCGGTTATTTTCAAATAGGACACACCTTCGACGTAATTAAATTTATGTTGATCTTTTATGAGGTATATATTAGTATGTATTGGTCACATGGCTTCATAGCTGTATCTATTAGCAAAAAAATAAATTAAAATATATAAATTTTTTAAATGAATTATTGTTAATCATTCATTTTTTGGTCTTCACATTGTTCAAGAAAAATGAGTAATTTTAGAATAATAAAATATTGGGAAATTATATGTATTGTGTACTAATATTTGATACGATGTCTTGTTGTAAGATGATTCAAAAAATATAATTTTTTTTAGTATTTTGATCTAAACCAATAGTTACCCCAAAGCATAATCTTAAGATCATTACACAATTTGTACAAGAATATTAATGTCAATTTAATTATGGCGATTTTTTGACAAATTCTCCATAGAGTGATCGCATCCACAATGATTTCAATGCAAACCTAATATTCAATGTTATTATTTGAATTATTTAAGATGTATTGCACTGCACTTGCATATAAATTTTCATTAGCGGAAAAGTGACTCATCTAAACCTGATATTAATAATAATTAGTGTTATACATTCGGTTCACATATGTTCTATTGCATGCCAATGCTATTCAATTTTTTGCATGCTCACGTCATTGGAATAAATGCTTACCTATCACTTCTTAGTCATTAAATGAGCTTGTCTTACAAAGAATCTAAATTGATAAAAGCAAATTAACTTAAACATTTCATCATAAATCAATTTCCAAGTGAATTGAGAAGGAGATAATAGGGATTAAGGCAATAATTTTGGAAGGGCATCTTTACAAAGTGTATTGGTCAATGCAGAGGCTTGATTCAAAGGAGGAGAAACCCAGGTACGTACTCACCTAATTGTTTGTGATTTAGGAATAAATCAAAAGGATGTATAGCCACAATTAATTCAAACCTCAATTTTGCAAGTTATGTTTCAATAAATGAAATAAATTTTGTGTTTCACACGATGTGAGAATGAATGCAAGATAACTTAGGTCAAAATTTTAGAAAACCATGATCCTAGAATAAATAGCAACAAACCCTAGCATTAGGTAATGGAAAGTGTTGAATATCTTTACAAGACCAATGGCTCAAAGGGTTAAGAAGATGAAAGAGGGATTCAAGGGTATGTTCTTACTATCACAAATCAAACCAAGTTATGGGGAGATTACAAAACCTAGGGTTCGCGAATATGGTGGGTTTCCATCAACAATAAAGAAGTTTGAATAGAACTTGATGGGTTGAGAAAATCATGCTCAATGAACTAGGCAAAGCAGCAACGTTCCCAGTGGTTATGCATTGCCCAAAATTGGTATTGGAGTGCATGAAGAATTTTGATGAGGAGATAAGATCTAGGCTAAAGTGGGGGGAAGGATATATGTTGACCTGAGTGAAGACGTAATTAGACAAGTTTTTGATATTCATTTCCATGTTAGAGTGGCAATTATAGAAGAATTTGTTCCACTAGAAGCTTGTGATGAGGATGCCAGAAGAATGATTAACATAAATTGGATGAAAACACGTATAAATCATCAGTCAAGTTGTCAAAGACACTTTGCAATAGTGACTTCATTAAAGAGATTGGAGATATGGTTACTAACACCTAAAAATGACTAATGTATTATCATCTTATCATTTCATCATTATCCTTATTTCTTTTATCTATATTAATTAAATAATTATTTAATTAAGTTAACATTTTCCTCTCTTCATCCATAATAATTATTTAATTACCTTAATCTTTTTATCATATCTATATTAATTAACTATTTTTTTATTATTTAATTAATTTATTGCTTATCATTTTCCCTCCAACATTAATTAAAATTAAATTCAATTTATCTTTGGTCTTCTATAATTAAATATTTTTTTAATTTAATTATTTAATTAGCTAACACTCCTCTAAAATAATTTATTTAAATAAATTATTTTCTTTATAGTAAAATAATTTTCAAAAATTATTTAATTAGCTAACACTCCTTTTTTAAATAAATTAAAAATAATTTATTTAAATTAAATATTTTCCTCTATAATTAAATAATTTATTTAATTAATTGGCTAGCACTCCTCTTTTAAATAAACTAAAATAATTATGTAAATTACATATTTTCTTCCAAATTAAATAAATTAATATTTTTTATTTCTCCAACTATCATTTCAATTAAATAATTTAATTCATCTTACTTTCCCTCATTCGTTAAAATTCAAATTATGGGTCCTATCCTATCTTGAATTTTCCTATCCATTGATCTTTCTAATTAATCTTTGTTATTGATCAAGTATCAAGTGTCAAAGCATATAAAAAAGAAGCATTCATTTCATTTAAACCCACTAGTACTTTTATTGTCAAAATCCCCCTAGCACTTTTATTATCTAATATCTTCCTAGCACTCTCATGATCAAATCTTAACACTTTTGCTATCAAGTATTATCAAGCTATCATTATCAAGCAAGCATATATCATGCATCCATTATCAAGCATTGTCAAGCATCAAGTCTTCATTCTATCATGTTGATATCAAGGTTATGCTAAAAATCCAAGAGCAATCTACATCAAACATTGAAGTATTTATCAAAGAAACATTAGAGTAATCTAATGTCTTTTTTATGTTATTATTATTTACCATTTGACTTTATGCATAGATCTTAGGATTTATTGAGTGATTGTTGAAGTGTGAATTATGTACTTTCATTACATTGTTACTATTTGTGATTCACATTTTCATCATCCCTAGTTACTTTACTAAGCAAATTTTTGGGCCACATCATTCAATTATTTTTTAAGGCTAGATGTACTTGTACATCAAGATGATCCAAGGAGGCCAACATATATTGCACTAGCCTACATTCATCAATAATAGTTTATACAATCAAATTGTCACCTTCAAAATGGAGAAGACCTTCTACGTGACCTCTTACTTGGTATATGCACTAGCTACTAGAGGTACATTTAATGGGTTGGAAAGAGTAGGAATACTTCAAACCATGCCAAGAAAAGTACTAGTGTATGACCACTACCCTCAACTACAGATAAAATAGTCAACAAAGCATTACAAAAGGGTAAATGATGCTTTCTCGATGTGGTTGGTATTGTAAAGACCCAATTAATTTTTAACCGAAATACCACTCTATTTTTTTTTTCAAGTATTCATTCACAAGTATACTCGGGAACTTCTATCCATACGGGATATATATATCATCTGTTCATACGGAACAGGAATTCACTTCATCTATTCATATGGAATAGGAATACATCTATTCATATAATCGGAATAGGCATCCACCTAAACGAGGCAGGCATCTATCATCTGATAGGTATGTGCTCTGGCCAGAGTCTTGGACTCATCGGGATCATCCGGATCCTGAGTCGCTTCCCTGATGACCACACTTTCCATTAAAAGTGCACCGAGGTCGTCGTCCTCAGGGGTATGTAAAATTGTAATTCTAAACTTGAAGCCCGCCTCGGAATTTGGCCTAAGGGCCTCGGGGAATCAAGCAATCCATGCGGGATTCTTCCGAGTATAGTTGCATGTATTTTGGTTGATTATCTTATATAACTAGTTATGTGATCTCTCCAACCCTAAACCCCATTCCCGAACGCCTGAGTACTGGGGGCATCCTTCGCTTCCCAGACTGCCTACATACCCTGCTTCCAAACGGGATCAAGGCGTAAAATATGTAGTTCTGTTTTCTAAGCTATGTTTATGTGAACTGTTATAAAGCGGGTACGCAACCCTTTCTAGGGTTTTTATTTCCCCTAGACAGTTCCTCTGCGGCTGCTACCCACGATGGTAAGCATGGATAATAAACGATCGCCTTGACCATTCATTGTTTACCTATTAACATTCATCTAACCTTATTCCCTAATGAAGTTCGTCTCCCTTGACCCGTTTAAATGATTCCCTAATGATTTATCCACATGATTTTATCTTTGAGTTAGAATTACATTTGCACCACTGAAAATTCCTAAGTTACAATTTTCTAGGTTGTCACTGGCGGATTTGATTCATTTTTGTTTTATCTTTTTTTTAGATTATCGATCCAAAGGGGATTTCCCTCCCTTTGGATTTTAAACAACTCATGTCCCTTATTTCTCCCCGGCGATTTATAGGGACGATGCCACAGACGCCGTTATTGCAGCTGTGTTAGGCTATAGATGCAGTAGCTCAAGCGTGACGGCTTTACCCGTAAACGTGAGCCAGAGGCACCGTTAATACCGAACGCTGTTGGTTTTGTTTTTCCTTCTTTGATTAGTTTCCAAATCTATATCTAACATACTTAATATTGATTAGGAAAAGAAGTTCATAAGACACAGTAACTTTTAACAATATTTATAAAAGGAAACCCATGATTTAATAAATCAACAAGCATTGGTCAAGAATTTATAATAAGTTCTAATCTTAGTAACTTAAATTATTTAACCATTTATCACTCATAAAAGAAATTCCCATGCAACGTAATTAAGTGAGTACTTAAATTAAAGACATGCATTATTTTTGAGAAATTTCATAACATATACTGTTCACTACTTTCGTTATCAAAAGTATACAAGAAAACACTTTTACCTAGAGTTAAAATATCTTCAAGAATCATTTCAAGAGTTAGAGTCCTATTATTCCACTTATATTTATATCTTCTAGATGGTTTATTTAGCATTAGGATATGAAAATTCCAATGACTATATTATGGAATGTAATAAGGTAATTATTCAACACTAACTAGGGTAATGGAGTACTTATGTTGTCTATTTCTTATAGAAGAACTACGTTTGTGTAGAAGGGGTTTCATTGTTCTTTGTATTTAAATTAAAGGTCCTAGACCAACTAGAATAAAGGAGAACTTGAATGCTTCAATATATCAAGATAATTTTATCAATGTTAATACGTGGTTTCAGGCTAACAATATCTTTAATTTGATTATATTGCAAATTTCTAACCATACTAGAGATAATTTACAAATGCCAAGTGTTTGGTAAGACTCCCTAAACGGATTAGATCGTATAAGGAAATATGTATATATATATAAATACCAAATCAAGATTCAATTATTATGAAATAAAAATTAAGGATGGTTATTAATATCTTAGATCGATGCCCATTTATATACACCAATTCAAATTTCAGTAAGAAAAGCAACAAGGTCCGTTCATTCATCTAACATGTTAGAGTAACCATATTTACATGGCCTTATCTTTCGGTACATAGACCTTGAATATCACTTAACCCAAAATATTTAAATTTTACCCTCATTTATGAAATGGCATTAAACAAAAGATTGTAACCAAATACATATATATATCTCCTAAAGAAAGTGATTGAGGTAATAGAGATAATTGGAACCATAAAGGCATGTCTTACACCAAATTTTCAAAAAGAGAAAGTATGCACGATTGATAAATATACATATATAATATTAAATTTTAAGTATGTCGAACCCTACTCTATCACCATGGGTCGGATATCAAACAATATAAGGTAGCATATTCTAGATTGAAATACATATTTAAATGGAGGATGAACCACATGATAGAAAAGTCATATTTGAGGGCAGTAAATGGTAATGGAAGACACCACTAGAATAAAGGAAATTTGCCTTACAAAAACATTGAATGCTTAATTGCAGCAAATTCTCCCATATCACTCAAAAATGACAAATCAGGGTTGCAAAACCACAGACATTCATTGAAGGAAGAGTTAGGTAGCAACAGAAAAATCCCAATGGACAGTCTTTAAGATCAAATCCAAATTTCCTACAACATTTACTGAGGAGCGAAATTCCTGGGTAATTAGAAAACAGTCTTTGGCAAAAGCAGATGATGAGCTTTCTAGGAAGAATTTAACTACAAAACTACAAAGAGGCTACCTTTTAAGCCAACAATATAGCAAAATGTTGTGAAGACTACAACCCCACCAACTGCTATTTCCAAAATTGAAAATTTCTTCTTCAAAGAGATCTTCAAATTCCATATCCAAGAAAGAGCCCAGAAAATTGAAAAGTATTATCAACTAAAACTTCTTTATAAAATATCAACAGACATGAGCACATCCAAACAACGCATAAGAATATGATTATGAATTTGCCTAAGATCAAAACTGCGTACTTGGACTTTAACCTACTTGTGTGCGCTGATTCTTGGAAGAGATCTAAGTGATCAATGCGCCCAGGTTGGCTCTCCTTCCTGAAGTCTGAAATCAAGCATCTATGTGGAGTCTCCCACAGAACGTTCTCTTGCTCCCCCCCAAAACAGAAGTTCATTCCCTTGTTTTATAGATATAACGCATTAAATTCATTGTTAACTGTAGAATGCGAGTTAGACCTGCAATTTATTATGGCAGTTGATTCACAACCCACGTGAATGATACAAAGTCAGTGAATTCGGCAGTGAATTCGGCGTTGGGCGGCTGAAGGCGGCAGAAAGTGACCTACCAGTAGGTCTGTGCTGACTAAAACTTTAATTTGCTTACCTGGATTTGATTCACTGTGCAGTTTTCTATTGAAAACGTGGTCAAAATGTCCTTTTCTAATTCATGCATGACGTCTTAACTCCATCGTTGTCCACTGAATTTGGTCGACATTCAAATTCTGCTCTCAAGTTTTCAATCAAAAATTAATGACAGGCAAGATTTTCAAGCATATGAGTATTAGATTTTTAGTCTGGATTTAACATGTGTTCCTGCATTAAAGTCTATCAAAATTGTGCAGTAAGAGTTAGGGAGGAGTCGTGACAGGTATGAAGCATGGAAGGAGACAATGCTAAAAGGTTATCCCTTGAAGCACAAGTGTCGATAAGAAAAAAGGAAAGTTGTTTTAAATACAGTTCCCAAAGTCTTCTTATATTAGAATGGAAGGTTTCAATAAATAGCCTTACAAATTTCCAAGGTAACCCCATAGATAAGATGGTCTTGCTTGAGTATACAAGGCAAATAATGGACTCATTATTTATTAGAATCCAAACACAAAGTTAGAGATCATTTTCCAATTAGCATTGGATGATGCACATGAAATAGCATTAATTGTTCCCAAACCTCTTAACATGAATTGCAAAAACATAATTTAGAATTGTTTAAGGTGGCTAGGAAAAATAATGACCCATATGGGAAAAAAGAGATGAAAGTGTTAACTAGCCTCAGACATGAGCCTCATATTTAGGACTTTTGAACAAATTATCCTAATGACCATGAGGTTAGGAAAAGGAGTTATAGGAGGCTAAGCATGTAGCAAGTACAAACTATGGGTACACATGAAATTCCATAAGAGATAGAGGAAGAAGGGAAGACCTTGGATTCTAATTATGAGTTGTACAAATTTTATGATGAACCCATCTCGAATTCAGAGTGACCAGAGCCAGAAGTAGATACATTAGAACTAGTAATTTATAGAGTATTGCAAGAGACCACATCATGGGTAAATTACTAGAAATGAATGCTTTAAGCATGAGGTATTAATCCTAAGTACCATATTGTAAGAGAGGGGGACCATTGCATGCAAGACCCCAGGTCACGGATGGTCAAGACACAAGAGGCTGCCCTAACTTACCTTAGCCAAGTGTATTGTTTAGGGTACGAGGATGAGAATGATGAGGATTATGATGTCCTACAATCACTCTACAATCCAGAGTTTCAAGGTGGGGCTAGGCGAGTCAATTTTTAGGTCCAACTATGCGCCTCAGGGAGCTCTCTACCTGAGGACGTCAGCGCTGGCTTTAGATGACAACGTGATGTGTTGGCATCTCAGAAACACGTTGTAGTCCGTACGGTCAGATCGCAACAGAGACAAGGTTGGACTCATCAAAACGACTAACAGCCTAGCTCAACGACTTCTAAGAGAACAAAATAGTACTATGAAATACAAGAAGTACAAACGAAGGTGATAAAGTAGATATACCAAAGCTAAGGTGACGAAGACAATCTAGTAGAAGACCCTGCTCGCCAGCTAGCTCCTCGAAAGTGCATCCACCTACACACAACAAGAAAGAGAATGTTGGGGGTGGTTGTATAGAGGTCTTCCTCAATTAGACCCTCGTTTAGGTGTTCCCACCTCCACGAACAACCAAAGGAAGAAAGATAAAGAAGTGATAAAAACACAAGAACTACAAACAATACTATGCTACTCAACCAAATGATAGAGGAGAGGAGAGGGAAGCTTACCACCTCCACTAAGAGCACTCAAGGCTGCTTGGAGGAGAAAATGAGAGGAACTCAAGCCTCTACTGCAATGGTGCGGTCCCAAACTTTCTCTACCGACATGATGGAGTGTGATATTGCTGCTATGGAATGCTTGGAATGCTAGAATGTGAGTGAAAAATGAGCTTGAAGTGGTGTAGAGTCCTTCCAATCTTTCATCCAACCTCCTAATGCAAGTTCAAAGACTGATTATGAAGGAATGAGAAAGGAAACGACCATATTCGAGTCGGGTGGCCGAAGGAGGCGTTACAACTTTGCTGCCAATGGGAAGAGTAACACCTCTAATGGCCCAGCTGCAAGAATTTGCTAGGGACATAAGCGCGCTATGCAGACGTCTACACACCCCGTGGGAGTCCCCAACATAAATGCCTCCACCAACATGCAAAATAGGCGCCAAGTGGATTGCCATCAGTGGGCTTAAGTAGAATTAAGCCTACGACTTAGGTTTTCTAAAGTGTATAGAGACAAAAAGGGGAATTACACCTAGGGTGCAAATTCGCTCTTATACATTTTTCCCCCACTTTAGCAAGCACAAGTACTGACGAGTGCTCGGTAAATTAGATCAAGAAGAGAGTAGGGTTAGAAAAGTATACCTGAATCGTCAAGGAAGCAGACTGCGATCTGGCGAACTTGAAGATGCAAGGAAAACAAAGGACTCGATAGCTACTCAGAACTATGAAGTTGGAACAACAAAGTGCCTTACAAGCCCGTAGACCTACAAGGAGGCAACCCCCAAGATCTCTCGCATGGAGGAAGCCCCAAGGAAGCGGACTCTGCATAGTCAGGAAGAGGCAACATGTCTACCTACATATAGAACATGTGAGAAGCGGCGACACGTCTACCCGCAGATAGAGCATGTCTAAAGTGTTGATACGTCTACCCGTAGATAGAACACATCTAAAAGTGGTGACATGTCTACCCGTAGATAGAACATGCCTAAAAAATGTCGATACGTCTACCCGCATATAGAATGCATCTAAAAGCAGTGACTTGTCTACTTGCAGATAGAACATACCTAAAGCATCGACACATCTACCTGTAGATAGAACGCATCTAAGAGCGGCGACATACCTACCCATAGATAGAACATGTCTAAAACAGTTGGTCACGCAGATCGAAAAACTTTCAAAGGGATCCCTCGGGAACCCTTCAAAAGGAGAGGAGTCCACTCAAGGGACACACTGTTTGAACAAGTAAGGTCTAGTTAGGTTGCCCCCAAGCTAGATGTGAAAGGACGAATGGAACGAGTCTAGTCGGGTTGCCCCCAGGCTAGATGTGCAAAATTCCATTTGTTACAAAGGCTTTCAAAGAAAGGGTCCTTGAGGAACCCGTCGTGAAATATAGGAGGGTCCACTCAAGGGACACGCAATTCAAAAGTCGCCATCTCATAACAATTCATCACCAAGGGATCCTTTTGAAAGATGTTCACTTCATCGAGGAATTCGAAAGGAAGGTTATGCGCCCATGCAAGGGGAAGTCAAAGTAGTTCTCGCTTCAGAGGAAGGTCTTCAAGTCCTTTCTTTATGAACCCGTGATGAAGGAAACACATTCCATTAGGGTTCCAAGCTGAGAATGTGCTTCCAAGGAAAAGGTATTGTAAAGACTCTCAAGAAAAGATTCATTGGTGGCAAATTTGTTTTTTGAAATTCGAAGTGTTAAAAGAGAGCGTTGTCACACATAGGAGGGACAACTCAAGCAAAGAAGAGAGAAAGATAAAGAGAAAACAAAAAGTACAAACAAAGGGCACAGGGGGATCTGGTTTAGCGGGGTCAAATCTATCCAGGCTCATATAATAGTAGGTAACCACAATGCAAGGCAAAAGATCATCAATCCCCAACCAGATCATGAAGAATGCACATAAAACAAAGTAAAAATAAAAAAATGGGTCAACATGGAAGGGAAGCCTAAATGCCCCCAACGCTTTGCATCGTCCCCAATTTATCGAAAATCAAGCACAAACATGGAAGAATGATGGTACAAATAGAAGAAGGTTTATGACACAAAAAACCACGCCTGTATTCAAGCACCAACAAGGGTGATGAGGGTCATCCAGACACACATAACACGAGTATGAGGGAACACATTACAAAACATGCACACACGCACACAAGATCAAGAAAAGGGGACCTCCTTCTAACATTAATCATCCAAAAGGTCGTTTGCTTCCCAATCTAAATCCTCATAAGGGGAATGAGGATGAGCCTGCAAGGGTGGAATGTTAAGAGGAGGGGCATTCGGCTCTCCCACAACAAGGGCCAAGGAAGAGGGCCCCTTGAGGTCCTCTTCGCTGAGCTCTTGTGGAGTCAAAGTCAGTGATTTCACAAAGATTGTCGACAAGGTCGAGACTTCATCCATAGAGTTAAACATGCATCCCATGGGAGCGCCATGTCTTACCTCAGCAGTTGGGACATGTTGTGCCTGAGATCCACCACTAGGCTCGTTGAATGATTTGGGAGCGGTGACAAACTTAGGAGAGGTCGAGACTGATTATGTCACAAGGACATAACAGGTCATCACAGGGCCACCTTGTGAAGGTGGGATCCTCCTACGTCCTTTATCGCGAGAAGGACTAGCCTCTACCTCTTTCTTCGCAAGAGGAGATGAACTCCCCGTGAACGAAGCTAGAGATGTAGAGGAGGAGGAGGACAAAACCGCAACGGATATGACCAAAGTGTTAACCATATCCATGGGTTTTGGGAATGGTTGAATATCCAAAACAAACATCAGCAAAGGAGGCTTCGCCGAAGGAGCGATAAACACTTGTACCCGTTTAGGGTTAGGTGTGTTTATGCTCGCAATAGAAGTCGGGAGTGGATCAAGTAGAAGGGACACAACAGGAAGGGGGAAAGAAGACGCTACAGAGGGCCCTAAAGCAGGGGTGGTCGTTTCTTCCTTCTGCTACGAAGGGATAGGAGTTTCTTGCTCGATCATAGGAACATCCACTATGGCCGTGTCGGGTGGAGGAATGGGTTCCTGTGTAGGAGCAAGGGGAGCAAGCTGAGGAGCAATGGGAGGAATCGACTCGAGAGCCTCAACAATGGGCCTCTTTCCGCTCACTGCCTTAGGAGTAGGAGTAGTAAGAGGCTGTGGATCAAATTCTTTGCGAGAACCTTTCTTTCTTCCATATAAGTAGTACCATGGTCCTTGAAATTCATTAGGAAGGTTCACGACTCTAATCTTGGGCCTATGCCAAGGAGGAATCATTGAATTTAACAAATAGCCATCGAGCTTGCTCATCCAGTACTCTTCCCAGGAAAGGGGAGAGGACTGGGCAGTCTGTGAAAAGGTCATTTTCCCTTTACCCTTATGGGAAGAAGAGGGAGATGCTATGGGCTTCTCCTCCTTCTTCGAGGAAGAGGGAGTGGATGGTGTAACCTTCCCTTTACCTTCTCGGGAAGGAGAAGGGACCGACATGGACTTCTCTTTCTCTCCTAGAGAAGGAGTAGTCGTAAGCACGGGCTTCTTCTCTTCCCGAGAAGAGGAGGTAACCAGTTGCTCTGCCACAAGAAGGGTCAGCTTTGGCTCCCCTTTGCCTCCAGTTTTATACTTCACATAGTTCTTGTAAAGTAGGTCCATTCTCAGAGGAAGTGGACCAACCGGAGAGGGCCAAAAGTGATCCAATGAATATCCACCATGAGATACCAAATGTTGATATCCGATATCATGCACTACATGCACGACACCCTCGTGGGAAATTTTTAAGCATTTGTGGATAACGAAGGCAATCCATTCATGGAAGCCAACCAAGGAATGCCTAGATTCACTCTGAACAGGTCTGACTCCGAAATAACGTCCAAGACCGTGTCAACAGTCCTAGGTCCAACTAGGACAGACAAAGTGATCGATCCATAAGGTTTGAGATTCATACCATCGTGGGTATGGATGGTAGATCTTGTTTCTCCATAGTTTTCTTTTTTTAGTGAGTTCAATACCAATTTTTCTTTAGTAATAACATTCACACGGCTCGCGGGGTCTATCAAGACTCCTGTCACAATGTTACCATTGATACGAGTGGGAATGCAAAGAGGTGAGGGCTTGTTGTTCAAAGGTAGATCTTGTGCTGTAAATGTAATATCTGGCGAACCGAGTGCGGGTGAAACAATGGAAGTCACTGTGACCATATTTACATAGGCTTTGGGTTGAGAGGCAGAATCAATGGGATCGATAATCATGTTAGCAGAATGCGACGGAAATGGGTCCGTGTATATCTGTAATTCACTATTTTCTTTCGCCACTGATTTATTAGTGTTCTGTTTATTCCCATTGAGATGAATGCTACCATCCTCGATGCAGTCTTGTATTTCATGACACAACCACATACAACATTTGGTATCATGTCCATTAACCTGATGGTACTAACAGTAAGTGCTCCCATCATACCAGTTAGGGTAAGGCTCCTTAATGGGATTAGGAGCTCACAAAGTTATGATCTTATCCCTTAGCAACTTCTGTAATATGAAGGTATAAGATTATGATAACCTTGTGAACTTTCGATTGCATTTGAGGTCATTGTCATTAGCAGTGGCTACTACATTCACAATGGCTTTGCCTTTTTTGGACATTGATACAATGGATTTTCCTTCAGAATGGGAGCACGAGGAATATCCCCTGAACTGAGCAACCATCTGCTGGTATTCTCGTAGAGCTACACATAGATGCGCAAAAGAGGGATATTTCATCAAGGTGAACTTCTCTTGCCAAGGCTTTTGTAAGTTGCCTATGAATACATTTTGCACGTCAGAGTTGAGCAGCTGATATGAGATTTGTGAAAGAATCACTTGATAACACGCTATGAAATCAGTGATCTTCTCATTGTCTCCTTGCTTACATCAGACGAGATCCGAGAAGGTCATCTTTGACCCAATGTTTGCTTGGAAATACCTAAGGAATTGGTTAACAAGCTGATCGAACGAGAAAATAGAATTATCAGGCAAGGAATAGTAGCACTCGAGTGTTGTGTCCTTGAGATACCGGCGGAATAGTTTAGCCATCAAAGCATCATGATGGAAGAAATCGATGCAAAGAGCTTGCCACCAAACTTCTCAAACTTTGGAATCTCCATTCACTGAGGCAAGGGAGTGTTTAAGATAGCGATCAATAATGGGTTATGTCGAAAGAAGGGTTGGAGAATGGGCTGGGCCGAGGCTCGCTAACTGACTTTGCATCTTACCCATATTCTGAAGTAGGGTATTAAAAATAGGGTTGTTAGAAGATAGAGGGCCAGAGGAACCTCCTCCTCCAGAACCACCGCTAGCTCCACTTCTAGAACCGTCGCCGATGTGACTTTCGCTAGAACCACTACTAGAGCCACCGCCACCGGTAGGGCCACCGCCGGAACCACCGCCACGACCTCTGTTAGAACCACCTCCGCCAACACACACTTCACTACCAAATCCACCGCCACTACCAAAGCCTCCACCACCCATCCTGCCAAGACCTCCACCACCGGAGGTGACAAAAGGGGTAAAGCTAAAGCCCAACGGGACCTTATTCACCTTGATAGTTTCTAGTTGTTCAGGGATGGAAGGGATACCAATGGAAGGGACCGCATCAACCATGTAGACAGAAGTGGGAGGCATTGATACTCCTAGCTGTCTCTCGTGTTCTCTGAAGGTGACTCCTTGTGCAAAACCAAAGTTGCTCGAAGGAGCGCACGCTTCGGTGATACCGAAGAGACTAATCAGAAGCTCTACACCTATTCGATCTTTGTTCATCATGTGTTTTAATTCACTAGCAACCCGAGTGGCTCTAGCCATCTTCATATTTCTTTCCAAATGATTTTCAAGGTCGCCCAACCCCCTTGTAAGGGAAGACACTTATTCAACAAGGATTTGAATGGTCTCATGCTCATCCACCGATGATGGCGTGGAAGATGCAGGAGGAGTGGAAATGTGATCGGTCTCATCAGCAAACCCCATCTCATTCCTCGATAACTATTCATGTGCGGCCAAACCAATGGCGAGACCAAAAAAAGACCTGTAGAGATACCAAGTGAGACCTTCGTTCTATCCATTGGGAGGTGTCGTATACTTCTCCTCATGATATGCCCAAAAGTTGTGGATTGGGTTGTGATGCTCATAAACCTTCACAACACGCGAGGTCACAACAACCACAAAATATCTAAAGGGAGTTTTAACACCAACGGATGAACAAACGTTGGTTCATGTTGAGCTCACCAAAAATGTAAGAGGGGGACCACCACATGCAAGACCCCAGGTCACGGAGGGTCAAGATGTGAGAGGATCCCCTAACTTACCTCAACCAAGTGTATTGTTTAGGGTATGAGGATGAGAATGGTGAGGATTATGATGTCCTACAATCACTTTGCAATCCTGAGTTTCAAGGTGGGACTAGGCGAGTCAATTTTTAGGTCCAACTCTGCACCTCAGGGAGCTCTCTGCCCAAGGACGTACGGTCAGATCACAGTAGAGAAAAGGCCAAACTTGTCAAAATGACTAACAGCCTAGCTCAATGACTTCTAAGAGAACAAAATAGTACTATGAAATACGAGAAGTACAAATGAAGGTGATAAAGTAGATATACCAAAGCTAAGGTGATGAGGACAATCTCGTAGAAGACCCTGCTCACTAGCTAGCTCCCTGAAGTGTGTCCACCTACACACAAAAAGAAAGAGAATGTTGGGGGTGGTTGTATAGGGGTCTGCCTCAATCAGATTCCCGTTTAGATGTTCCCACCTCCACGAACAACCAAATGAAGAAAGATAAAGAAGTGATCAAAATACAAGCACTACAAACAGTACTATGCTACTCAACCAAATGATAGAGGAGAGGAGAGAGAAGCTTACCACCTCCACCAAGAGAACTCAAGGCTACTTAGAGGAGAAAATGAGAGGAACTCAAGCCTCTGATGCAATGGTGTGGTCCCAAACTTGCTCTACCGACGTGATGGATTGTGATATTGCTGCTATGGAATGCTTGGAATGCTAGAATGTGAGTGCAAAATGAGCTTGAAGTGGTGTAGAGTCCTTCCAATCTTTCATCCAACCTCCTAATGCAAGTTCAAAGACTGATTATGAAGGAATGGGAAAGGAAACGACCATATTCGGTTCAGGTGGTCGAAGGAGGCGTTACAACTTCATTGCCAATGGGAAGAGTAACGCATTTGCTAGCTCAACCGCAGGAATCTACTAGGGACGTAAGCACGCCACACAGATGTCTGCGCACTGCGCGGGCATCCCCGACAGAAACGCCTCCACTGACACGCAAAATAGGCACCAAGTGGACTGCCATCAATGGGATTAAGTAGAATTAAGCCTCCGACTTAGGTTTTCTAAAGTGTATAGAGGCAAAAAGGGGAATTGCACCTAGGGTGCAAATTCACTCTTATACACATATAGGCTCAAAGAGAAAAGGTAGAAAATATTTTGATTATGATGAATGTCTTTTAAAGAAAAAGGAAGACTCATGTGGCAGAAGAAAGAAAGTGAAAACAAGAAAAATATATGAATCCAAATGAAATTCCACTAGGGTCCAAAGGTATAGATACTATGGAAATTAATGTGCATATAGTTAGTGATCATCTAAATTTCTATTCTTCTACTCTTTTGCAAACACCATAATAGCAAATTGTGAAAACTTATACACCACAAAAGATAAAAGATAAAGGTATAGCCAAGGGAGTGGAGAAACCTATTGATTCTCTATTTAAAACCAAATTATTATCTCCTCCTACTATGATAGGGACATTCAAAACTATGGTGGGGATGGAAGAGAAAGAGCAAAATGAAGAAAAGCATATAGCTAGTGCACATCAAAAAGTGACATTGCGAGCTAAGCATGCCAGATTATTAGGTTTGTCAAAAATGAATGTACAAACTACTGAAATTTTTGATTTGGACGTTGATCAATTAGAGAACACACATAGTACTAAAGTTTTTATTCTATTGTTCAAGTTGCTGAGGAGGCTAAAATAAAGTTACTTCTAGAAGAACAAAGTGAAAAGGATGAACTTACAATTGCTCAAGGTGAATAGGTAAAGGAACATCTGATTGAAAATACATCTTCTAAGTAGGGTAAAAAAAATCGTTGTAGAGCCACCTCAAGATGAAGAGATGCTTGTGAGTATAGAAGCCCCCATTGATGAAGTTTTACCTAGGCCAACTAAAGAATTTGAAGGGGTAATCATTATGCAGGAAAATTTAGAGAACATTGTGGAGCAACAAGAGATTAAAACCTCACTACTTGGTAATGTAATTGTAGAAGTACCTTAGGAACCAAGGACTAAACAAAAAAAATAGAGGAAAATCACCCATAAGGGAGCAACAACAAGAAGTTGTAACAAGAACAAATACACCTTCTTGGTTACTTAGCAAATGTTGATCTTGGGCATAGGTGCAAGTTGTGTCATTTGACTTGAAAAACATAATGAAGTAGATAGAAATTCCTAGGTCAAGGAAAAGAGCAAGAACATTATCCGCAATGACAAGAGACAACACTGGTTTGAGGACTTTGCAAGTTGCAACTCTATTGGTAGACAAAGATAAAGAGGATATGACGCTAATGAATTATCAACTGAGAACCATGGATTTAGGGAATTTAACTAGAGAATGAGAGCTAAATGAGATTAAACCTAATATAGATGCATTAGCACAAAGAATGAAAAAAGATAAGCTAAAGAAATAGGAGCTAAAAGCTTGAGTAGAACAATTATATAGTTACATCGAATAGTTGGTTGGGTCAAGCCAATAGATTGACAAGATACCACCTAATATTATGCTCCTTTCCAAAGAAAAAGTGTCAGCCTTAGACAAAATGAGGCATGTAAGCACAACAACAAAAAAATGGATCCAAAATATGATAATAAATGGAGAAGATATTTGGAAGATGAGCATAGACAAATACAAAGAAGCATCTTGATGGGAAAAGAAATCTTAGTGAACAAAGAATATAATGAAAAAATATAGAAAAATGACATTTAATTATCTAAAATAAAAATAGTAGAAAAACTTGATGATAGCTTGATGAAAAAAGAGGGTATTGCAAATCATGAAACTATTCCTAAAATAAGAACATGGATTAAACAATAAAATTTAAAAAGGAATATGGTTGAGGAATGCATGAAGGATGTGAAAGTAATTGAAAACAAAGTAGAAGATCTAAGGTATGAAGATATGGCTATCATTGATGAACTAACTAAATGAACAAACAATCTAGATAACTTGGAGGATGAAGAGTCAGTTTCCATAAAATTCAAAAGTAGTTTTGTTCCTATATTGGAAGATCCTTTGAACAATTTGAATGAAGAAATATTTGATGGAGTTATGATTAAGAAATGCCTAATAAAGGAATACCAAAGGACAACTAAGGAGTGAAATATACAACTAGTAAATTTATCAAGTATATATGGTACCTGACAAGTATCACAAAGTTTTCCAAGTGAAGGAATTAACAAAATGATAGTTAAATTTTATGACTATAGAAAATGAAAGATGCCTTGGGAAAGGAAGTGATCATTGAAGATGATAATGAGAGATTAAATGTCATTCATCATTTAATTTTGTGAATACTTAAATTACCACTAAATTTTATATTGAAACCGTATAATGGATTACCATCAAGTTTGGTTAGGTTCCATGTGAATATGAAATTTTGTAAGAATTTTGTGATGTTATTGATGCAGAGAAAGGATCTTTTACAACAAATCTTGATTCAATACAAACATAGTTTCAATCTAGGGCCATGCCTAGTTCTTCTTAGTGAACTTGCTCAATGAATTTGATGAGCATTTGCCAAACACAAGCATGGATTCTTGGATTATCAAAACCCCTCTCACAATGCAGTTGATGATGTGCAAACAATTACCCATTTATTCATATCAATACAATGCATACTTTCTTCAAACCTTACACAACTAAACCCACAGGCTGCCTCACTATGAAATGAAAGGAACAGTCGTTAATAACTTTCACAAAATGAATAATGAAGCCAATCGCTTCAATGGGATTGGAGATAACCTAATTAAAGATTTTTCCTCCAATTTTCATAAAGATTCAATGGTGGGAAAGACAGCTATGGCATTTTTCCCAAAACTGGAAACCCTAGGCCAACCACAAACCTGCTCTCACCAAAAATGGCATAACTCATTCAAAACTTAATCAAATTTTCTCAAACCAAAAGCATACGAAACTAGAATCATTCCTTCAACTTTTAGAATTAGTTTTAGGCCTGTATTGTACCATACATGATCGTACTAGCATGTTTTCAGACTACAAATTCTGGAAAACATTGTTAGAATGGGACAACCTTCACCAAAATGGCCATATCTTACACAAAACAATGAAATTCAATGCCATAAAAACCAAAAGAAAAAGGATTCGCATGCCCACACATTCCAACCATTTTTAGATCATTAAATGGGTCGTACAAGAAATAAGGATAGACTAGAACGTTAGAAAAACTCAAAAAAATACTTGCTTCATTAACTCAAAAACTTCAATAGCAATTTTTCCGTTCACTATTTGACTTTGGAAGGTGTATTTATGAATTTATAATCAATTTCAATTGTTTGTAACCGTTTCTTTCTTGCATGTAAGCACTTTCTTGATTTTTGCCACCTTGCCCAAAATTGCATGACACTTTTAGCAACTTTTTGACAATTTTTGCAACATTAGCAACTTTTACATTTTTTTACCCAATGACCCTCTAAACACTCCAAAATGAACCAATATGATTCCAAATGGTCATAAATGACCTTATTAGACTGCAAAACACATAAAAAACCTAAAAATCAAAAATAACAAAAAGTGAGCTAAATGAGGCTCCTGATGCCCCTGCATCATACTCCCAAGGAAAGAAAAATCCCAGTTCCATCTGAGATGTGATCTACAAATTTGTCAATATCTTCTATAGTGGACTTCTTCAACCTCCAAATCTGATATGTGGAATCTTGCTCTGCTTGCAAACATTCAAATGCATGTTTCATTTTTACCTTAGGTCTTCCACTTCTCTGCCACTTGTCATTCAAATGAGAATTCATTTCCAAAAGTTGATGCTCCTTACACCCTATTGTATGTTTAGCATTCCTCACTTTCCCTAGATCTTTCTTCTTCTTCTTGCACTGTCTCTTACTTAGCATCTTCTCGACTTCAAGGTTCCAAAACTATAGTTCTTGTTCATATGTCACATTACCACTATTCATGTCTTCATCTTCATCATTTGAATACAATTTGTTAGCATACTCATCATCCATAAAATCAGAAAATACAATCAGTACCTCTATTTTTTTTGCAACATCTTCTTCACCATATTGTGCTACATTTGCATGACAATCTTCATACATTGCATTCACTTCTCCTCTTTCTTTATACTCTTTTCCATCTTCATCTTCATCTGTTGTACCTGTAAACACATACTCACAAATATTGTTAGAAATAAAATTTTGAGTCTCAATGGACTCATTTTCTTCATTTTTTTCCTCTTCCTTGGATGGATTTAGCTTTGCCATCATCTTGATTAATTTTTTTTATCTTTCTTCTCAATTGTTGCCTCTTTCTTCTTTCCGCAATTTCCTTTATCAACCACTTGACAACTTTGTGAATGGTGATGTTCCAACTCCACACACTTGTTACTATACTCTGTATTATTTCTTCAAATGTTTTTTGCATTTGTTCCAAATCTTGTCTCAACCCTGTTATCTCTTGTTGAATATTTGTTTGTTTTATCTTCCCATCTTTCTTCTTCATCTCACTCCTTTCTCTTTTCATCTCTTGTTGCTTGCTCAACAACTTCTTACTCGTCAAGCCTTCATGGATTATTCTCCTCAACACTTCCATTATTTTGGTATCCCAATACCTTCACACACACAACTATCCTCTACCTAACAGGATTCTGGAAGATGCAATCTCCAAGACCTCTTCTACCCACTTCCTCTCAGTGGAAGAAATTTGCACACCTTCTACCTAGTTTCATCACTATTGGAGGATATAAGTCACCAAATCTCTTTCATACCTGCAACAAAATTTCTCTCACAACTCTCTTGTCCTAGTGCATACCTTGCAATCTCAGGGTCTTCTAGCTCTGATACGAAATTATGCAGAGGAAGGATCTTTTACAACAAATCTTGATTCAATACAAACATAGTTTCAATCTAGGGCCATGCCTAGTTCTTCTTAGTGAACTTACTCAATGAATTTGATGAGAATTCGCCAAACACAAGAATGGATTCTTGGACTATCCAAACCCCTTTTACAATGCATTTGATATATGTGCAAAAAATCACCCATTTATTCATATCAATACAATGCATACTTTCTTAGAACCTTACACAACTAAACCCACAGATTGCCTCACTATGAAATGAAAGGAACATTCATTAATAAATTTCACAAAACAAATAATGAATCCAATCGCTTTGGTGGGATTTAAGATAACCTAATTATAGAATTTTTCTCTAATTTTCATAAAGATCCAACGGTGGAAAAGATATTTATGGTGTTTTTCCCAAAATTGGAAACCCTAGGCCAACCACAAACCTGCTCTTACCAAAAATGGCATTAACTCATTCAAAACTTAATCAAATTTGCTCAAACCAAAATAATATGAAACTAGACTCATGACTTCAAAATTTAGAATTATTTTCAATCCCATAATGTACCATACATGGTCGTACTAGCACGTTTTTAGACTGCAAATTTTGAAAAACATTGTTAGAATGGGGCAACCTTCACCAAAATGGATATCTTACACAAAACTCAATGAAATTCAATGCCACAAAAACCAAAAGAAAGAGGATTCACATGCCCACACATTCCAAATATTTTTAGATCATTAAATGGGTTGTAAATTTCATACAATAAATAAGAACAGACTGGAATGTTAGAAAAACACAGAAAAAAACTTGCTTCATTAACTCAAAAACTTCAATATCAATTCTCTCATTCACTATTTGACTTTGGAAGGTGTATTTATGAATTTAAAATCAATTTCAATGGTTTTTAACTATTTCTTGCTTGCATGTAACCACTTTCTTGATTTTTTCCACCTTGCCCAAAATTGCATGACACTTTTAGCAACTTTTTGACAATTTTTGCAACATTAGCAACTTTTACATTTTTTTATCCAATGACCCTCTAAACACTCCAAAATTAACCAATATTATTCCAAATGATCATAAATGACCTTATTAGACTCCAAAACACACAAACAACCTAAAACTCAAAAATAACAAAAAATGAGCTAAATGAGGCTCATGATGCCCCTGCATTAGTTATGTTTAGTTGCCATGTCACCAGTTGTTGAAGACATTTTGAAAGAGTTTGATATTCCAGAATATGTTGTCACTTGTCATAATACTTCAAAGGTTGCAATTTGGAAAGCTATATTCCACTTGTCAATTATCAAAGATCAAAGGTGTAAATCATGCAAAATATATTCCTAGAGTGAATTGTTTCTATTATTGGGATGTTGATTCTAAAGGAATATGCTTCCTTATTAAAAGTGCTTGTATATTTTTTATTTTTTTCTAAACTTGAGGCCAATTTGAAGGTCATTTGAAATTTTTAACCATACATAAATTGTTAATCATACATGTGTAGTGTCAGAAAATGTACTCCTTTATGTTTTCACACTATGTTTGGGTCCCTTAATTAATTGGACTTAATTAAGCCTCTAATTGGTCCTATTAAGCATCTACAAGCCCAATTAATTGCAATTTCTGAGAGGGTAATTATGACTTAATTAATGCAATTATCATTTTTAACACGCTAAAATGAATAGGTCCTGGCAATTTAGGTTAGGACCCATTCACCCTTGGGCGAATGGGTCCCCTTTAAGATCACAAATTCAAATTTTAAACATATTTTTGTTGGCATCTTAAAGTCCTAAATTCAAGTTTTAAGTGTCGGCTTGTAATGTTTAATTTTTTGGGAAATTAGAAAATTATCTATAAAAGCAAGGTCTTTTAATCAATTCAAATCTGAGAAGCAAGAGGTGAACTTAACAAGAGCTAAGATTATTGTCAAAGTTGTTCAAGAGAAAATTTCTCAAGCATTTGTTATTGTAGACATACGAAATTAACATCATGCATTCCTCATATTTAATTAAATCATATTCGTCCATTCATCAAATAAATCAAGTCTATTTGATTTATCTCTAAGGTCATCCATTTAGCCCATAAGGGCATGGTTCGGTGGTCAAGTAGCTTGGTTGTAGTGATGGCCACCAGGGTTCAAACCCTCGCTGGGTCAAAGTGTTCGCAGGCCTTGTGCCTTCACTGGGCCTTTGCACTCACGGGTTTGGTTGTTTCTTGTGGTTTCTTGTCTTGTACCCGGTTCATAGCTCCGATCAAAAGCGTTTACCCCTTTAAAAAAAAAAAGGGTCATCCATTTAAATTAAATAAATCAACTTTATTTAATCCTAACATTATCCCTCTTTGATTAAATAAATCAAATATTTATTTAATTAAATCTAAAAATCATCTTTCATCTCCTTTTTGATTTAGTTTAATCCATAAATCTAAAGCAAAAAGGTCAAATCACCTAATCCTCTTTTAAATTAACTAAATCAGGATTAATCTAGTCTAATGCATGTCACATTCTCTAGATTTTCCCACTTGCACAAATAAATCAATTAATTCATTTATTAAATCCTCATTTTCCCTCAACAAAGCATCTTTGGAGAATATTCCCTCAAGTTTGAATTCAAAAACAAGTTGACTTGTCCCTTCCAACATGGCATTAACTCCCCTCTTACATGTCCCCCCACTTGGCATTTAAGTCCCTTTTTCTCCCTCCAACAAGCGAAATTTGAAATTTGAAAAGGCCAACTAATCTCATTTATTGGCACATTGACCAAAACTTGCACATCCTCCATCCACTCACATGGTGACAAGTGGCTCCTTCCTATTGGTTGAAACTTTGTCCCACATTCACCCATTTTGCATATTTCTCCATCCTGTCATTCTATAAATTGGAGGTCTCATTCCTCATTTTAGCATCCACAATTTATGCAAAGTTACTCTCTTCACATTGAGAGCTGATTTTGTCCACTCCATCTTCAAGGTACTTCATCATTTGCTTGTCAAGGGTTGGGAAAAGGTCACTTTTCACAACAAAGTGACATCAATCCACTGTGGGATAGCTTGCAGATATTTGGTGTTACAGTTGACGCTAGAAGGAGGGCTCACCATCTCTTACAGATTCATGGAACAATCAATTTTTGTTTGTGCTAGACGTTTTTTACAATTAACATTTATCATTTAATTTTGTGTTGTGCATTATTGTAATCTTGTCTACAATTGATTACGTTTGTTGATTACATTTTCTTTTGGAAGCTGCATTTTAACTATTATCAGATGCACTATTAACTGATAGATTTCACTATTTTCTATATTGACATTTACATTTGCAGCTGGCTTAAGTTCACATAAATCGATAGTCTAATTTTGCATCATTGTAGTTGGTACAATTTTTATTTAAAGAACAATTGTATACTGATCTCTTGTGTGATGATTTTGATGGATGTCATACCTTGCCTAGACCACATGTTGATGTAGGTCATAGAATTTGGTTTACACCTACCATTTGCTTAAAAGATCTCATTCCAGTGACTGTAACTTTTGATGCAAAGTCGCAAGTAGTCTTTCCTTTTGTAATATTTTCCATCTCAATATCTATTGCCTTTGTATGACCATGAAGTTCTCCTCTATCTTTGTGAAGGTTTTGCTCAGTGATTCCCAACTTATTTGAAATAAATGTCTTTCCTTCAGTTTCAAATTGAAATTAAGTCCTGAATTCTCCTAAGGTAGAAACAATTTCCAAATTCCCCATCTCCATGTCACCAAGTATTTGCTTTAATTGCTTCATCTCTGTAATCAACTTTGCATTTTCCTCAACCAATCCTTTATTGGCACTTTTCTCTAAAAAGGCATTCATGCTCCTGGGCCTCATGCAATATTTGGGTGGTGGTTTCCAAACTTGTTTGCAAGGTAGTCTGCACATTTTTAATTCTTGCACCATAAAAAAGAATGATTTCTCTTGTGCTAGTCGCATCTTAATATGGTATTCAAGTGTATAGATCCCTCTGATGTACTCACATCCCAAAGACCTCTTCCTTTAAATTCTTGTTACGTCCTTTGAGAGCAACCAAGTCGTATGCCATAACTACTTTTCTCACCTTTACTTGTCTATTTTGGCCTTTACTTGCCTGTTTTGGTAGCTGTCGTGTACCATTCAAATCATCATAGCCTTTTTTTTTTGTCTTTATGTGCTTGGATGAGTCTTTAATGCGTGAGTTTACACCTGCGCAATTGCATTAACTTAAAAGTCTTTGAAAGCCTCAAAGACTCTAGAATTTGGCTTCACACCGGCTAATAGCATTTGCTTGTATCTCTTCTAAAACTTTGTGTGCACATTTTGTACGCCCACACTGGACATACATATCTATTAGTGTGTTGGAGACATACAACTTGAACTCTAGTCCTTCCATCGCTGCAGTGGTCTAACAGTGTGCCAGACGCATATGTCCTTTCCCATGGCGTGTTCGACCACCCATAGCTCCTCTCCAATGACATCACTTTGTAACGCAATTGCCAATAAGATTGCACTTGGCAGTGGTGTGACTCCTCCAACAATGGATTGATGGGATCTCCATTTGAATGTCGGGTCATATTCTCTCTGTTTGTTTTCAAAATATATGTCTATCTTCGAGAAGATTTCGTTATGTGAAAGTCAAAAGGTGAAGCCTCCACTACATAGCAAGAATATAGATCATTAGTCCACCTTGATAATCAGCGACTTGGCCACACATAGGCCATCATCTCTGTTGGTGGGTTCTTTTTTAATACTACATTTATGATAGTGTGTTAGAGGGACTTTACTAGAATGTCATCGCTTGGATTGTTTTACCCAACCCCATCTCATTAGCCTGGAAATGAAAGCAACTTTTTAAATTGATCACGCTTCAAGGATTTGT
Source organism: Sequoia sempervirens (assembly GCA_007258455.2). Lineage (NCBI taxonomy): Eukaryota > Viridiplantae > Streptophyta > Pinopsida > Cupressales > Cupressaceae > Sequoia > Sequoia sempervirens. Next base: position 29,626 of record VDFB02026922.1, read on the forward strand.
TCAACATTGCGTGCTCTTGAAGAGAAAAATTCAGAGATGATATTGTCTCTTGTACATTTGCAAAGTTGAGATTCACATTGGTAAGGATTACAGTCTTGGAATCTCCACCAAAAGAATCAGGACCTAAAAGTGCAAGGCGTGTATTCATTCCACAAAGCTTGAAGTACATTCCATAGAGCGTCACTGTAGAAGCTCCAATTCAAAAGACGTGTGCGGTGCAGATTTATTCCTCAGAGCTTTGCATTAATTGCAATTTATATTGTTGTGCTATCATAGTTGATATTTAATGCTCCTTTACATAGTGGTGAATGAATCTATGCTTAAAAGTCGCTCAAATATGTGAATTTCGAATTTACATTTACTTCCCTATCTTGTCAAGCTTCTCTGTTGACTGTTAGATACTTTCAAAAACTGACATCATTTTTTATTTCAGACATCACTTTACTTTATCTGAGTTTGAAATGGTGGTTTTCAGGAGGGAGCTTTCAATATTTATTGCGCGGGTGTCACTCAAACTCACCAACATTGTCTTAAGCACTCTATGGAGTGAGCCATCAAGCGCTCTATGGATTGAGTCATCATATATTTGCACTTAGTTACTTAATTTGTTTTTATTACTGCACATTTAGTAGTGTTAATGAAAAATAGCCACCACTTTACAGCTTGTCAAATCACTTTAATATGAAATAGCCAATAGTCCTTAAAGCCAGTACTCTTCCCGCGCGCTACCCAACTACACCCATCCCTCATGACTGAAGGTTAAATATGGTAGAATTCATTTTCAGACAAGATCTATGTTGGATTATGTGATGATTATTACAATGTTAGACAGTTTTATTTAAGAGTTGTTGTCGCCACTTGTGATTGTCATAAATGAATGTGTGTTACAAATTCTTTGTTTATTGTTCAAACAAAGTCATAAATGAAGGCATTCTATAAAGTCTTTGTTTGTTGTTGAAATTGCATTTGAAACAAAACTGATTTTTAAAGGCTTTGTTTAAAAGAGTGTTCACTCATATCTGACGTTAATCTTCTTAGGAGAATTTGTTTTGGCAGAATGGCTAGGGATATGAGATCCATAAATGCATTCATTGACTGCATGCTGGAGGATCACTTATCTTGTTGAAAGGCCATGCTCATATTTGCATTTTTAATTGCAAAGTCAGAATTAATAATTGCAGATCCACTTATTGATGCTTCACTTATTATCCTAAACATTCAAAATCATTTGAAATTGCTTTATTGTTAGAAGTTAATGCTTAAAACAAATTTAATTAAATATACTTGATCCTCGCATGATTTGTCATTTTTATCTTGTAGGAAGGAAGGAAAAGTGAGGAGGAAGGATTTTCGTTCAAAGGAGTTGCAACATTGAAGCATAAAAAGTGACCTTGAATGGATCTTGGAGTTGAAGAAAATCAAGCATTAACACTTGAAGATAACAAAGCATTTTTAAATGCTTAAGGCTTCCGTTCTACACTTTAATTTTCTGTTTTAAATCAACTCACATCTTTTGGAGCTCTAAAAAAAGAACATTTCAATTTTCACGACAAAGGGCTTAAAAAGAACTTTTGAACAAACCTACTAGAGTTGGTTTTTGAATTTAACAATTGAACAAGACAACTTTCATATCTCATTTTGGTGCTTTAAAACGAATCAAAATCATTACTTTATGGACTTAAAATGAACATGTGCAATTTTTTTTTGTGATTACTTACTCAAACTAACGCCATCGAAAAGACGTATGCACTTCTCTCACACCTCACGACGATCTTGAGAATCAAAAGGCTTTTTGATGGTCTTAGGGTGGGATAAAGAAATCACCTCCACACTTCATTTTGGGTTTGAAATTGAACAAAACATTTTGTGAGTGTGAGTAAACCTATTGCATGTGTTCTCCCTTTGCTTCTAAATGAAGGTTGATCGAACTATGAATATGTTTGCTCGCTTTTGTTTATCTTAGAGGGCCTGCCTTGGGGAAAAAGTACTCACCCAAGGGAACGACTCAACTAGTAACACTCTAAAGCCAAGAGTATTTCCAGCCAGGATATAAATGTGGGTATTGGAATAAATGCCAGTATCACGCAGTTGACTCCAACGAGAAGGGAATCAATGGTCTCTCGCCACGTTGGGTCAACTCCTACGAACAGAAAGTCCGAATTAAAACCCTTTTTGTAGAAAGGCCAAAATTCCCATCTATTTGTTGGTGCAAGAACGGTCGTTCTGAAGCTGCCCCACACTTTTACGGTCTTTAGTAGAAATGGAAAGCATGTCATGGGAGTTTCATGGGTGTTGATGCTTGGCTACCCCATATAAGTGAGTGTCATGGAGGGGAGCCAGTGGGGTCAAACATCTAACCATTCGCTAAAGACAAGCATAGCTGGACTTGTCCAAATGGGGACTCAACAAATATTATCTTTCATATCCATAAGGTTGTGCTTGTTCTTGGTTACAAAACATATTGCTTGATCAAAAACATTGGAAAACCAACATTCAACATGAGCATCAAATCTCAAACCCTTTAGGAGAAGCAAATATCCTTGAACGAATTCACATGCCCTTGTTGGCCCTTGGGATTCATATCCTTAGAGGTTTCTAGGCATTTGGATTTCATCTCAATTTTCTTCTACTAAAGTAAACATTAGGTAACTTTTGCTTTGATTTCCTTGATTACCACATGATACACTTTGTGGGATAAGAAGATGTTAAAACATTAGACATCTAGTTTCAAACCTAATCAAGAGGATGTTTGTGGTAAAAAAAATCCATTAAGCAAATATTAAATCAATTGGACCCCACACATGTGCTTGTTATCTTTTGTCCTATGATCTTCCATGCAAACATTGTTCTTTTGGTTTTAACTACACTTAGAGAAAAGCACGTTCTTCAATATCTTGGTCTAGTAAACAAAGTCTCTCTAAGTCTCTTAGGATCAAAATCAAAATTTTCATTCATCTCCCAAACATCAAAATCAAAATCACTTCATAAACAATTCTTGGAAATCTTAAAAAAATCCCTCATGCTAAACTTTGGGCAAATCATTTGAACCAAATCAAAATCATTTTGTTTGATTAGATGCGTGTATATGAATCCTTCTCCACATATTTAGTCAAATTATCACTCTTTGTGAACAAGTCTATCCAACATCTTGTGGTTTATGAGTTCACTATCCAAAATCCAAAATCAAATCAAATCAAAATCATCTTGTTTGGTTAGATGTGTCTGGATGAATCCTTCTTTACACATTTAGTCAAATTAGCATCTTATGGACAAATTTACTCTAGGACAAAATCCAACCTCTTAGAGTTTAAGAGTTCACTATCCAAATCAAGTCAAACCAATCCCAAATCAAATCAAAACATCAATCCAAGTCCTAAAGTTTAGTATCCTCTCCAAGGTTTCCTAAGAGTTCCAATCATTGATCAATCATCCATCTTTCATATCTCGTCAGCATCCTTTTGATCCTTAAAATCTTAGACTTTCTTTCTTGTACCTAGAGTTTAGATCAATCCAAAGAATTAGAGGTTCACCTCCCACATTTTTGAAAATTGATCCTTATTTTATGGTCCAAACTAGACCTCAACACAAGAAAAACATGGAATATAAACTTGCTCCATACATCATGAGTAATCCAAATCAATTGAACTTTCAAAGATTTACAATGCTGATTGATTATCAAAACTTACATTTATACAATCCATACATGGGATCATTATCTCCTACAAACCTCAATGGTACAACAAATGTGAGTATGCCCAGTCAAAAGTTTGGAACACTTTTCCCGATGGTAGATTTAAATCCAAGTCCAAACCTACAAGTCTATCAACCAAACAATCAATGCATGAGCCTTCAAACGAAGAACGCCATCCCATCAAACCCTAACATGCCAAATGTGAATGTACCAAGTACAACTTCACAAAACATGAACATTTTGAATCCAAACTTGGTAAACTTTGGGATGGATATGTTTGCAAATCATACAGATATTTTTCATAGTCCAAACAAGATGTTAACGACTCCGTGTATTAATCCAAGTCAAGGTAACACGATGCAAAATCAAAGTTACCTAAATCAAGGCAATGTGATTCCCAATATCAACAATGTTCAATTTCAACCTATCATGCCAAATCTAAACATCATCTCAAATCAAGACATTGTCCAAAATCAATCGATCCAAGGCAATCCATCAAGCACCAATCAAATCATTGCATCAAATCCTCCAAATATACCATTGGTATCACAATGACAGATGGTATCTGTAGACACGTAAAATGTATTGATTGACATTAGACATCTGATTTTGACCACTAACATCGTTTCATCCTAAATCATTCTTTGGTCTAACCATTTAATCAAATACCTTTATCTGATTAAATTCATCAATATTCCTCTCTTAATTAAATAAATTGTTTATCTAATTAAGTCATCCTTTCTCAATAATTAAATTAACCATTATGATCTAATTATCCTATTTAATTAAATAATTAATTTTATTTGATTAAATCTCTAAAGTATATCTATTAAATTAAATAAATTAAAACCTTATTTAGTTTAATCTAACATCATCTCTTTTAATTAAATAAATCAAAGGTCATTATTTAATTAATCTTTTTATCACATTATTCTCATATTTGATTTAAATAAATCCACAAATTTAAGTCAAATAGGTCACACCATTTAATCTTTTCATTAAATTAATTAACCTTGATTAATTTAATCTCTTCTCATGTCCCATCCTCCATCTTTTACCACTTGCACATAAAAATAGAGTTATTTGATTTATTAAATCTCTATTTTCTTCAACAAGGCATCTTTTAAGGAATATTCCTCAAGTTTGAATTCAAAATCCAAGTGGACTTTGTCCTTCCAACAAGGCATTTACTCCTCTTACAAAGTCCTTTTGCCTTGAGCCAAGTGGCATTCAATGCACCTTCTTTCCCTCTTTCATGTCATTTAAACAAATTCAAAATTCAAATATATGCATTTATTGACACATTCTTCAAAACTTGCACATCCTCCATCCACTCATAAGTTGACAAGTGGCACTTTTCCATTGGCTAATTCTTAGTCCCACATTGCCCTATTTTGGACATTCTTCCATCCTCTCATTCTATAAATAAGAGGGTAATCTCCTCATTCTATCATCCACAATTTGAGCAAAGTTATTATACTCAAATCCATAGCAATTCTCATCCATTTTTATCCAATCTTAGCTAAGTTATGCAAATTTTTTTATCTTGGAGCACATTGGAAGTCTTCATCAAGTGGATCACCCTTCATCATCAATTAACATTGCATCATTGGAGTTGGGAAAGGGCCAATTTTCACATCAAATTGGCACTAATTCCCTCAAGAGATTAGGAGTTTGCTTGCTTTAGAATATGATTTGATATGTCTTCAAGTTTCATTGTGTTCTTCATTTCATTTTCTATCTCTTTTGCTATTCAAATGAATTTTTTGAGGAATCTAGGTTCTAACTTGCATTTAATCTAATTTGTTGATTGGTTTCTTGTGCTATTGCAGGTTATGGATTTAGGTTCGACATTTTGGTGCTAGAAGGAGGGCAATCTCACATTTTAATCACATTTTTTTATTATCAAAATTCTACCTTTTTCTTTGTCTACAGGCTCAGCATCGTTGTTCAGCACCACTAGTTCTCTAGTGTTGCTATATAGGACCGCTGGTCATTCAAACTGTGATGCCTCAGTCTTCCCGCTCAGAAATTTGAATTCCAAACTACGCCGCTGCACCTATTTGACCCACAGGAATCTTTCAAAAAAAGTCAAACTACACCGCTAGACAAAAGTGCGACGCATTCATGTTCACTGGCCTGACTACAGAGTGACGTTGACTAGAAAGCGACACTATATAGCACCATTGAGGAAATCAAACTATGATGCCTTCATGGATTGCACCGCTAGAAGGGAGTATGAAGTGAAATTTAATTTGTAGCACGTGCTTTTTTTAAAATTATGATTCTTCTGTCTGTTTTATGTCTTTTTAACCTCTGTTTTGCAAAATATAACTAATTTTTCTTGTAGGTCGGATCGATCAAAGAAGAAAAGGAAGAGAAGCACGATGATGTCATTTCACAAAAAAAGTGATTTTAAACACTCTAGTGTTTGTTTAACACTCTTGGAGGATTTATTATTCCTCTTAAGGAAAAAATTGTCATATTTTTATGCTTAGGATCTACTAATTTCGTTTGGGCTTTAAAAAGAACTTTTGAATTCTTGTTACAAAAAGGCTTAAAAAGAACATTAGGACTCAAATTTACTAAAGTTTGTTTTGGGATTAAAAAATTGAACAAAGGAAAATTATCACACTTACTTTGGTGCTTTTAAAACAAACTCACAATTGCTTTGAAAGGTTAAAATGAACATGTGCAACTTTGTTTTTGTGATTGCTTACTTAAATTAACATCATTGAAAAGGACGTATGCGCTTCTCTCATGCTTTACAACGATCTTGAGAATCAAAAGGCCTTTTTATGATCTCAGGTTGAGATAAAGTAATCACCTCCACACTTCATTTTGGGAATTAAATTGAACAAAGGTTGCGAGTGTGAGTTAGGTATATCGCATGTGTTCTCCCTTTGTTTCTAAATGAAGGTCGATCGAATCACAGATGTGCTTGCTCGCTATTGTTTACCTTTAGAGGGGCCTACCTAAGAGACACATCTGAAAGGAGAACTCGAAGGTGACTCCAACCAATTTTTCATTCAAGCCGGTATATAAATGGATAAGACTAAACTGTCAAGTCCTCATGGTATGTAGGCCTTAGTTGTAAAGTGTCTTTCAGAATGGGGTACTACCGTAAAAAGTATAAGAGCCCCTAGTAGGATTGATTAAATCCTTTAGTGGCTTGCTGGATGCTTGCAAGGTGCCATGTCCCCGATGACCCATCATTAAGAACCTTGTTTGTAGTAGCCCACCAGTCCATCCAACGAGTTTATCAAAGTGGTGCATTGGAACTTAGATTCCAAGAAGTTACTTGCCATGTCCGATCTTGGTTAAAGTATAGAGGTTAAGACTTCATTCTTAACATACCTTTATACTCTCTCCTTGGTTGCATGTAAAATCATCTCTTCTACTACGAAGGGCATGAGGTAATCCCACCAAGAAAAATGTACCAATTGAGTTAGGATGTTATATTGCTTGTGAGTCAAAACATTTTGCTTGTTCGAAAACATTTGGAAACAAACACTTAACATCATCATCAAAATTTCAAACCCGTTAGGAGGCAAATACAATTGACCAAATTCATGTGTTATTTCTTGCCCTTGGGATTCACATCCTTAGAGGTTTCTAAACACTTGAACTTACATCTCAATTTTCCTACTAAAGATCAACAATAGGTAACCCTTGCCTTGAATTCATGAAATTTCCACATAACATACTTTGTGGGATTCGAAGAAATTAAGACATTTGACATCTAGTTTGGAAAACCTAATCAAAGAAGTGTTTATGGTAAAACAAAGTCACTAAGAAAAGATAACAAAATTGACTCTCACATGTGTTGAAACCTCATGATTTCCAAGAAAGTCAAAATCCCAAAACGAAAGTCCTTGAGTCAAAGTTCAAAATCTAGGAGTCACACTCGAAAGGTCATCAAGAGATACAATAGGAAGTGCAATCAAAAGAAACATATCAAGATAAGAAAAAATTTCACAAGGTTCTATAGACTCATCCCTTTGAACAATCCAGAAATGTATGCTCAATTTGAACCACTTCTTAGTTATAGAGGTCCTTAGAAGTATTGCATGTTCTTCAATACCAAGGTCTAGTAAACAAAGCGTCTTTTTTAGGTACATCCTAGGATCAAAATAAAATATTTTTCATCCATCCTTCAACATCAAACTAAAATCACCTCACCATCATCTTTTGAAAAATCTTGAAATTATCCTTCATGCTAGGCTTTTTAGCAAAAATCAAAATCATCAAATCCTTGAGACAAAATCCTTGAAAACTTTGAAATATCAAATCATCTTTGGCTAGGCATGTGTAGATGCATCCTTTTGCATATGCTTAGTCAAAATTATCAAAACATCTTATTTAGCTAGGTATATGTAGATGCATCCTTCTTCATATGCTTGGTTAAATTATCATCTTGTTTGAATACATGTGGGTAGATGCATCCTTCTCCCTACACATATTCAAATTATCATCCTTTGAGCAAATATACCCCTTAGATAATCATCCAACATCTTAGGGTCTATTTGTTCAATCAAAGCAAACCAAAAAATCAAGTCAAGGACAATCCAAAAATCAAAACCTAAATCCAAAACATATCCAAAAGTCCTAAAAGCCTAGCATTCTCCTCAAGATTTCTCAAAAGATCAAACATCCACATCATCCATCTTTTGCACCATCATCATATCACCTTTTTGATCCTCAAGATATCCTTAATTTTTTCTCTTTTGTGCCTAAAGATATATCAATCCAAAGAATTAGAGATTCATCTCCTATATTCTTAAAAATTGATCCCTATTTTATGGTGCAAACTAGATCTCAACACAAGAAGAACATGGAAGCTGACAAAGAAACACCCGCTTCAAGTGACCTAAGCCAAACAAACGCCGAAATGAATCCCGTTGAATCAAACAATCCTTTGACTAACTTTCTCTCATCATCACAAAATCCACAAGAGGAAAGTCAAGAAGCAGATCTTACCTTTGGGATGTCACATGAAGAAATCACAAAAATGATCCAAAATCCGGAGAATCATAAGATCATCAATATCATGATGAGGCTTAAGCCTTCACTATACATGCTTGAACTAGCAAAACAAGGAGCCAAATTCCTTCTGATTTTGACATGAGCTCTATAGTGGAACCATCTTTGGAGATCATGCCTCCAAACTCATCCACACTCCCCATCTCATCTACACCCCCATCCCAAATCATCACTCAAAACATCCCGCAAATCATCACATCTTTTGCTCCAACTCAACCTAATGTTAATAAGGTAAATACATTTCTTAATGCCATTCAAACACAACCCCTTGTCAAAAATCAAGACTTGGATGCAAACACCATTTTGGAACAAAACATACCCCAAAATCCATTACATAAATATATCCCTCTCACTTTCCATGATCCTAATGATCCATCATCATCATCCTTCTGCGCAACACCCCAAACTTCTCTCCCCATAACCTCACAAGGAGAAGGTGACATGTTCAGACCTGGGGGCATTTTCAACACCACATCGTTTCCTCAAGAGATCATATCCCTCACATTTTCACCTCTTCTGCCATTACCACCATTATCGACACCATTACTTGGCTTGGGACTCCCACCTTTACCAAATATCAATCAAAATCAAACTAGCATCCCAAAAATCAATCAAAACATCACACCAAACTCTCAAAACTTGTCATCGATATTGCAACAACAGATGACAACTACACAAGCAATCACAACATCATCAACCACCCCCTAACATCTCAAAGCATGGGCTCTCAAGGACCAACCACATCGATCTCACCATTCACCACTCAAACCACCAACACGACATCACCGCTCACCACCACCACAAGCACCATTCTAAATCCACCACCACCCCCACCCCCACCAAGCTCCAATATATCAAGCCAATACATCATGGCATTGCAAGCTGCTTAGTAAGCTGCTTATCAAAAGGAATTTTTGCAAGTACAAAAGAAAAAAACCGCGCAAATAGTTGCTCAACAAGCCACACAATTAGCTGCCTAGCAAGCCACACAACTAGCTGCCCAACAAGTCGCTCAAGTGGCGCAAGATGCTCAAGCTACCCAAATCGCACAACAAGCACAACAGGCTGCACAAGCACAAGCCTTATTGCAACAACAATAACAACAACAAACCACTCAAGCTGCACAAGCACAAGCTCAAGCTCAAGCTCAGGCGCACGCCCAATATCAAGCACAACAAGCACAACAAGCACAATTTCTTGCACAAAAACAAGCAACACAACTACAAGCATATCAACAAGCAATAAAACAATAACAAGAGCAACAAGAAGCAACCCAATTAGCAGCCCAAAAACAAGCGTTGTTGGTGCAACAACAAGCACAACAAGATGCTCAACAATAGGCAATCTTAGCACAACAACAACAAGACCAATAACAAGCATTGTTTATACAGCAGCAAGTGCAAGCATACATGGCCCAGCAAAATGCGTAGATATCACCAATCAACACATCAACCAATCCACCCATCACATCCACAAGCGAACCACCTCAAAACACTTTCATCCCACCTCCTAATCTGCAAAATGATGTGACAACACAAATCATGTTGCTCTTACAACAAGTGCTCGATCTTCAATCAGGGTGAAACACAAGAACATCTAGTAACTTGTGCCCCTATCCATTCGACAGGAGCCTTGTGATGAAACCATTCCCAAAGGGATTTGAGATCCCCAAGTTTGACAAGTACCATGGAACGGGAAACCCTGAAGATCGCGTCAGGGAATTTTAGGTTCATTGCATGGAAGTTGTGTATGACGATACCTATATGATGCGGCTATTTCCTAGGAGTTTGGCAAGCGACACTATGGAATGGTTATGTCGCCTACCTACAGGCATCAAGACATTCCAAGAAATCATAGACGCATTCATCAAAAACTATTCATGCAATATTGCCATGGATGTTAGTCTAGAGGAACTCTCAGCTTTGAAACAAGGTAAGAATGAATCATTCGATTCATTCCTACAACGATGGCGATCCAAGGCTAATCAGAGCAAATGGGTCATGCCCGAGGAACAACAAGTATGCACCATCATCTCCAACCTTGACGGCCTCTTGGAATTCCATCTCAAGGTCCAAGAGATCACCACGTATGACCAGTTGATCTCCAAGGCACTCAACATCGAATGAGCCCTTATGACACAGCCGGGAGGATCAACTTCATATCCTGAACAAAAAAATAATCACCCACCCACCAACTACAATGAAAAACCTCGCACATGGGCAAGAAACAAAAATGTTACCAACGATGGTGTCATTGATTCCAAAGTTGTTATCAGTGCCCCTCGAAAAAATACACCCGCACCACAACAAAACCAAAACCATCATCAAAATAACCATCACGCAAACACAACACATCAAACAAACAATCAAGCAATCAATAACATCAATGATCAAGGGGACCGCCCCAACGAAACAAGAATTCCATCAAACAAAAGTACACCGCTCTTGGGGAACCGCTCGAAGTCGTCATGAAGAAACTAATAAACGAAAACCTCATCAAGATTCCCACTTACGAAAACTACCAAGAACTAGACGTTAAACCTCCTTGGTTTAACGAAAATCAACTCTGCGAATTCCAAAAAATCAAAGGGCACACTACAAATAGCTGCATGAGACTAAAGAACATAGTCCAAGATCTCATCGATCAAAGAATCATAAATGTAGAACAACCAACAGGGAATTAAAATCTCAAAATATACATGAATCTGATGCCTAACCATAACAATAAAGGGAACAATAACACTAATAAGGGGAAAGGCACCTTCACAGACGTGATTCATGTGTATGAAACTATCGTTGCCTCCCTAGATGAATACTACACAGTAATCACTATCAAAGGAGCTCAAGCCGATTGTGGAGTCACCACAAGAGGTGGAAAGGTTACTATCACATGATCATCTCAACCAAATAGAACCTTCATGTCCAATTCAAGATCTGTTCCCAATGGTTATAATGTCCTTGATCAGCTAAAAAGAACACTAACACAAATCTCCATCATGGAGTTGTTAAAAATGTCACCTTCCCATAAGAAAATCCTTGAGGAAGCTTGGCTTCATCCACCGTCCCCGCAGATCTTGATGCAGAACAATTCCAAGCTATGGTTGGCAACATCATCACTCCAAACCTCCTTACATTCTCTGATCAGAACTTTCCCGGTCAAGCATTTCATAATTGTGCACTCCATTTAGAGGTTCTAGTGCAGAAAAGTAAAGTCAAGCGAGTCTTGGTGGATGGAGGTGCAGACTTGAATATTTGTTCCCTCAAGCTCATTAAGTAGTTAAAAATCTCAGAGGATTCCATCGACAAAGGAAAAGATATCACAATCAGAGCATATGATGATTAGGAAAGAGTATCCCAAGGCACAATCAAAATCCCTATTCAAGTAGGGCCATCTATCATGGAAACCACCTGTCAGGTCCTAGACCTTGACTTACCCTATAACATTCTCCTAGGACGTCCATGGATCCACACAATGCAAGCGGTAGCATCAAATTTCCATCAATGTGTCAAATTCACACATGAAGGACAAGAGGTCACCATCCATGGAGATCCTGAGCCATTCTCCTACTGCAAGAACCTTGAGGCAAAATACTACAAAATCCCTCAAGTGCCTAAAAATGATGAAGGCCCATCAACACCGTACATTGATCCAGCTACTCTCGCATCCACTTCTGTGAAAGAGACACCTGTCACTCCCACCATCCCCACCATCTTCGATATCAAACTCATCATCCAGGATAATGGTTGCAGAAACTACACGATTCCCAAAAATGATTTTGTGGTAGGAGAGTTACCACAATCTCCCAGATCACGAGGACGTCTGTAATCAAATGAAGCTTCCACATCTCAAACATCCCCTGAAGACTATCCCAACTTCAAAAGTTGGGGAGATCTCAACCAAGAAGTCATAGAGGAGGACCATCTCATCTCCTCTATCAAGATGATAGACCAACAACCGATCTACCAATGGATGACAGAAGCAAAGGATTGCAAATGATGCTCGCAATGGGCTATGACAAAAACTAGAGACTTGGAAAAAATGACAACGGGCTTATAATACCTATCATTCCAGAGACACGAATGAGAAATATTGGCCTCAGATGTACCCCTCTGAGTATAACCATACGTGGTCGAGTTCCTCCAGTGAGAAAGGTCAATAATCCTCCTCAACTATCCACAGCCAAACTTCGCTTACTCGTATCTACAAGTCGCGTCTTAGACAACTTCACATTTGACATAACTGACATCTGTAGTAGTAGTGATGACGAGGATCCCATAACCAACCTACCTAGGCTCTTCAAGGATACCACTCTTCTCATGATTAGCACCTTATCCTTTGAGTCAGACCATCAAAATCATGAAATCCGCCTAGTATACCCCCAACTCATCGATTATGACCAACAAGGACCACCAGTTCTTAACACATTCAAAAACGATGAGGCGCTCTTAGAATTCATGGGACTACGGGATAAAATTCCATGTGGGGATCACAAAGTAGGGTTCATCATTGAGCTAGATACACAAGCCTATTATGGGGAAACAATTGAATTCCTCAGTCGCAAAAAGTGAGAAATTAAGAATAATATCTAAGTCCTTGAGTGAAAACCACACTGTGGCACTCTTTGACATGAAAAAAGTAAAAAGAAAGGATGCATCCAATGGTGAAAACCTCTTTGAGGTACCTAAGGATGGGGGATTCAATCTTCCTTTCAGATCTCTTCATCAAGAAAAATCAGCAGTCCTACCAGAAAAGTACAATCCAGTTAATCTAGGAACAGAGGAAACCCTGCACATCACATTCTATGCAGAGTCATTACTGTCAGAAGAACAAGAACTCCTAGCAGCCTTCCTGAGAGAAAGCCAAGTTAACTTTGCATGGAGCTACGTAGACATGCCAGGGCTCGATCCAGAAATTGTAGTTCATCATCTAGTAGTATATCCTGAAGCAAAGCCCATCAGACAAAAACTTTGGAAAATACACCCCTCAGATCGCCTTGCTAGTCAAAATGGAACTAAAGAAGCTATTAGATGCAGTATTAATTTTACCGATAGATTATCCAGAATGGGTGTCAAACCTTGTGCCTATCTCAAAACTTGATGGGGGCATCAAAATCTGTACAGATTTTAGGGACTTAAACAAAGCATGTCTAAAAGATGATTTCTCGTTGCCCAACATTGACATGATCGTAGACATGATGACAGGGCACGAAATGCTTTCATTGATGGACAAATTCTCAGGATACAACCAGATAATGATTGCTAAAGAAGACCAACATAAAACAGCCTTCACTTTCCATGGGGGACTTATTGCTGGAATATGATGCCATTCGGCTTGAAGAATGTAGGAGAAACATACCAAAGAGACATGGCATTAATCTTCCATGACATGATCCATAAAATTGTCAAAGATTATGTTGATGACATACTAGCCAAATTCAAATAGAGGAAGGATCACATAGCAACCTTAAGTGCCATTTTTGATAGGCTAGAGGAATACAAGGTCCGATTAAATCCAAAGAAGTGTGTCTTCGACATACAATCAAGAAAGTTGCTAGGATACATAGTATCAATGAGAGGTATTGAGGTAGATCCAACAAAGGTAAAAGCAATCCTAGAGATGGAGGCACCTAAAACAATGAAACAATTAAGAGGTCTCCAAGGTAGGCTTCAGTCTATCTGAAGGTTCATAGAACAGTTGGCAGATAAACAGAATCCATAATCTCACCTACTTCACAAGGGAGTAGCGTACAAGTGGGATAAAAAGTGTGAAGAAGCCTTCAATAAGATCAAAGAATATTTGCTTACACCACTAGTCCTAATGCCACCAATCCCAAGAAAACCATTAATTCTCTGTGTCAACAACAACAACAACCTTTGGTGCTCTCCTAGCTCAGCACGATGAAAATGGAACAAAAAGGGCCATATATTATATCAACAGAACAATGGTTGGGCACGAGTTAAATTATTCATTCATTGAGAAAGCATGTTTAGCAGTAGTGTTTGCTTCACAAAAATTCAGACATTACACGCTGGCACACAAAATAAAACTCATCGCCAAAATTGATCCCCTCAAGTACTTACTATCAAAGGCAATGCTCACTGGAAAAATGACTAAATGGGTTATGATACTATCATAGTATGACATTGAATACGTAGAGTGGAAAGCAATTAAAGGCCAAGTCATCGCAGATCAGCTTGCAGAAGCACCAATCTATTTAGAGAATCCTCTCATCTCAGAGTTTCTAGATGAATCCATCTTCAATCTCAACATAGCTGACCACTGGAAACTTTACTTTGATGGCTCATACACGCAACATGGATCAGGAGCTGGTGTCTTCTTTATCACCCCACAAGGGGACTGCATACCAAGGTCCTATAAGTTGGCATTTCTCTGCACTAATAACATTGCAGAATATGAGGCTTTAACCATATGTATCAGAATAGCAGTGCAGTGGCACATCATGGCCCTTAGAGTATACATAGACTCTCAACTAATAATAAACCAAGTGAACGGTGAATACTAGACTAAGGATGATAAGCTCACTCCATACAAGAAACTAGTGGAGACTCTCAAGGAATCCTTTATCGAGATCACATTCGAGCAGATACCTAGAGCCAACAATAGAGTAGCAGATGCCATGGCAACGATTGGATCCCTACTGGACATTCCTCGCAACGTTCTAAAACATGAATTCTTGGTAGAGCAGCTTCTTGTGCTCACATTCAAGGTACCAAAATCATAATTTTTGTGTGAAATCGTTGGTCCTGGTGATCCCTGGTACCATGACATTTATACCTACCTGTGAATAGTGGTCATACCTGCCGATTTACCTTCAACCTTAAAAAGAACCTTTATCAAAAAGGCCTCCTGATTCGTCATCCTAGGAAACACCTTATACCGTAGAAGCATAGAGGGAACCTTATTACGCTGTTTAAATGTTGAGGAGGCATTAACCGCTCTAACTGAAGTACATAACGATATCTATGGCTCACACTCGAGTGGAATGACCCTAGCCAAGAAACTGCTGAGGATGGGGTATTATTGGCCTACAATGGAAAGAGAGGCACATGACTATGTCAGAAGATGTCTACAATGTCAGTAGCATGGGGACCTCATCCATGCTCCAGCTCAAGAACTTCATCCCATCATCACGCCATGGCCCTTTTAGCAGTGGGGACTCGATCTCATTGGAAAAATCACTCCCACATCATCTAATGGCCACATGTTCATCATAACAGCCGCTGAGTACTTTACCAAGTGGGTGGAAGCCATACCCATGACCTATATAACCGAGAAACAAATATCAAAGTTCATCCTGAACTATCTCATTTGCCACTATGGTGTCCCACAAGCCATTATCTCAGATAATGGGACACCATTTAAAAATCAAGATGTCCGCAACTTGTGTGAAAAATTCAAAATCCAACATCGCTTCTCCACCCCATACTATCCCCAAGGCAATGGCCAAGTAGAAGCCACAAATAAAACCATTTTGAAAATCCTTAAGAAAATAGTCAATGACGTAGGTCATGATTGGCATCTACAGCTCAATCCTGCCCTCTGGGCCTACCGAACCAGCATCCACACACCCACTAGCGCCACCCCCTTCTCCCTGGTCTACGGATCAGAAGTAGTACTCCCCATTGAGATCAAGCTCCCGTTTTAAAGAATATCACTACAAAACCTCATCACGGATGAAGAGTACCGAGTATCAAGATTGAATGAGATGGAGCTACTGGATGAGTGACGTATAGACATTTTAAATCATTTGCAAGTCTATCAAAACAAACTCAAGAGGAGCTATAACAAGAAAATCAGAAGCAGAACATTCCAAGTCAGAGAACTGGTACTAAAGGAGAATCAGAAGAACGTCCCAAATCCAAACAGTAAAGGAAAATTTGACCCTAATTGGTTCAGACCATTTGTTATCACAACAAGCTATAAGTCAGGGGTATATCAGTTATCAACACCCGAAGGGGAACCTCTGCAAGAGCCCATGAACAACTCTCATCTCAAAAAAAATTATGCCTAATCTTCCAAGGTATAGAACCAAAAATAAATAAAATCAGAAAATGTCTTGAAAAAATGGTTACTTTGCCGAAAACTTGGCAAACAGGTGTCTTGGTGACAAAATAAATAAATCAAAATCAAAGAATCCAAAAAAACAGAAAAAGGATCAAAAACAGTAAAAAGAGAAAAATCGTCCTTGGTGAAAACCACTTCGGTGGCACTTTGGACAAGTACCTTGGTGAAAACCTGGCAAACAGGTGCCTTGTGTAAATAAGCACTTTCCATCCACCAGGACCTTTACGGCTTGTTCTACATCATCCATCCATTACATCTCCATCATCCATCGCATCCATATCTCCATCCATCACTCATCCATCCGCATCTGCACCATAGCTTGGTCCTATGTTTGTATCATGATCCCTCCTAGTACTACTCGGCCCATCCTCAAGGTTAGTTTGTCCTGCCTTTATCAAAGTAGTCTATTGCATCACGTTGGTGGCATGTTCTCATCGGATCGGATTCGTGTATATTCTTGAAGTCCTAAAATTAGAAAATCCAAAAACATAAAAAAATAGAAAATAAAAAAAAATCAAAACATATCAAAATCACCAAAAATCCAAAAACATTCAAAACATATCAAAATCTCAAAACAGGTCAAAAAGTCAAACAAAGTCGTCTAGTCGAACTACAGGTCTCTAAGCCTTGAATGTAGGCAAGGTTGATCTTTGATCATCCCCCGAGACACTTAGGTCAGTCCTTTAGGAGTCTGTCAAAATAAACTAACATGTCATCATGTATATCTTCATCTGTAAATCGGTCAAGTCGTTAGTCGAACTACGTGGTCTTTGCATGTATAACGTAGGTAAGGCTAATATGTTGATTAGCCCTCGAGGCCCCTAGGATAGGTCCTTAGGTTAGTCTCTTGGTCAAAATCTCAGAAAACCTCAAAAACATTGGAAAATCAAAAATCAAAACATTTGAAAATCTCAAAAAATACCAAAAACAGCCTCAAAACATTTCAAAACATCAAAAACATCCAAATATTTGAAAAAAATTCATCCATCTCATCTTGCTTACACCTGCAATAACATCACTCATAATAAATGATCATCATCCTCAACCTTTGGTGAAACAATCAGAAACAAGTCTAGCTGGTAAAAAGTGAAAACTCAAAACGTTAAGTCTTAGGTCTAAGTCAGTATGTAAGTAAGTTGGTCAACTCTTTGTGTCAATAACCTATCATCCAATTGGTCCCATATCAGTCATTTGAAAGAACACTTTGGATAAATGAATAAAGTTCCGCCATCCACTAACATGTCCTAGGATGTATCCTTCCTACAATGGGCATTATATTTTGGCAATAGTTTCGATTCTTATCCTTGAAAACACATTCCCTTTTGGTTAGCGGTATTGAAGAACATCAACTTGTTTGTTTACTTTATCTTTATCTTTTGACTTATCTTATTGCGCTCATTCCAAGGACCTCTCGATGATATCCGAACAATGGATTTAGAGAAATAGGAATGGGGCAATGATCATTATCTTTTTGTCTGTTGTGCTTGTTGGATGTTCTTGTAAAATAACCTTGGCGAATACTTGCTTTGTTAGGAATGTATGGAGGGTGTTTTGGGAAACTTGTTGACTATTGCATTGATAGGTTATACCTTTCCATGTTTTGGTCCAAGGTGTTTGAAACTTCTAAAGTGCATCCTAGCAAGGTTTTCGTATGTCAGGTGTGAACAAGAATACTCCTATCTGTTTGTCAAGTCAAAGTCCATCACACTAGGTACAATGCCATCCTGGTTCTCTATACCTTGATGCATCATACCACGTGTGTTATCAAACATAAGAAAATTGGCCCTTTGAAAATCTCAACTCCTCGACAAGTAATCATCACCATTTTCATATTCATCATCTTGTGTCTTGTTGAAATGTCTTCTTCTCTTTCATCCCTTCTTGCTCATCATGCTAACAAGGTACTATGATAGTTAATCATCATCATCATCGTCATCGATCCTGCATCCACAAATCATTAGCATATCGCATCAACATATCATATAGGAAACATATGCATTGCATTTTCATCATCATATAAAACATGTTATTATAAGCATTTCCCATAAATAAGCATATCCATTTTTCACCATAGCACATCCCTTTCTCATTACATTGCATTCATCACATAAACCATCGCATAACATTCATTTGCATAAACATTTCATAATACCATCTACTGCATAATAAAACATAATAGGTACATGAGCATTATAGATAATCCATTGCATTATAAGCATACATATTCACATCACATAAACATCATAAAGTCATCTCCCACATTACGTTCATTTTTGCATAAAGTATCACCATACCATTTTGCATTAAATACATCACATACATTGCATTATCATTTAACATGTTTAGGACAATATATTTGTTATTCTAAGCATCTCAAAACCATCTCATCTACATCATCAATACATATCATATAAAACATGACCATTGCATTCACATTGCATCATACATAAATCATGAAAACATACATATCATCCATAGGTCATCACATCACAATCATTTTGCATAAATCATTCCATACCATTATAAGCATAATAGGAACATAAAAATACATTACATTGAAAGCGTACATCCATCCATAATCATTTCATATAAGCATGGTTCACATATCATTTTGTGTATACACCATAGATCATCTCCATATCATTTTGCATATCATATATCATATCATTTACATCAACATAAATAAAGCATCATCATCATCCATCCATATTACATATCATATAAATCCATCTGCATATCATGAATAAACAACATAATATAAGACCTATTAATAATGCATACATCATCAAAAAGAAATGCATCCATATATACATCGCATCACACCATAACATCATTGCATATCAAATTGAAATAAAACCATCCATAAATGCATAAATAAATGATACACATCGCATCATATCAAAATCATCATCTCATATATATATCATCATCGGGTAACTGTCATAGTACAAAATAATCGGATCACTATACATGTGTGTCAATAAGTACAAAAAGGGCCCAATGGGCTATAAAAAATGAGCCCATATGGCACGAAAAATATCATCTCGATCAAAACAAGGTCTACTCATCATGTCTGCTACCCTCGCCCCTGTCACCATGACCCTCTACTGGTCTGTGGCTGGTTCGCTACTAGTAATCTGGGGCCCACTCTGCTATGGGTACGGCCTGATGATAGTGCATATGGTAATAGTTCGCCTTCCAGACAACCTCCCTATAAGATCGAAGGGACACTGTGCTCTGAGAGGAGGAAGCTGCCATGCTCTCCAACTGCTGTCTCCGGCCCATCTTTACGGCCACCTGTAGCTCTATGGCCTATCTCTGCAAAACAACTTGATCTCTCTCCCTTGTCAAGGTCTGAACCTGGGCCTACAACTGTGCAATCAATGCATCTCGAGGATCTAGCTTCCTTGCTGGATGTGCTCGTGTAGGCTACACGTGAGGTTGATCCTCACCCTCAGCTTGTGGTGGCGCATCTGCCTAATCCTGATGCCTGGCTAGCACCTGCTCCTGGTCCTGCATCTGAACATCATCCTGAACCGACTATACTGGGGCCCCAACCGACTGATCCTGTCATGCACCATCTCTCTGTCCTCGTCCTCCCCCTTTGCCCCTCGTCCTCCACCGAGCGAAGGGTACTCCTGGAACTGTCAATCGTAGGGGTGGCCGAAGCCAATCTCTGTAAGCCTGATTAACCCCTGGATCTCCAGGCCCCTGATCATAAACCCACGGTTGAGCCACCAACTGTCTGAAACTGTCTACTACCTCAGAAGCAGGAATGTATCACCCCCATGAGCCCTGTGATATAGTGCAAGAAAATATAGCCACGTAGGCGTCATTTGGCTAATCCTGTGCCTCGCCGAACTAATGCTGGACTCGCCCTGATAGGTATCTCTCCACCATAGTATGCTCTCGCCCCTACATGAACTGGTCTTGACAGGTAAAGAAGATCTACTGGGCATCATTGGCCCATCCAGGGCGACCAAGGTATGGGCGCCATGTGAAAACCTGCATCTCATCTAGGACCCTCCTCTAGTGAGGAATCTCATGCTCGCCTGTGTGTGTAAAGGACACACCACCTGCATAACGACACACTAGGGGATCATCAAGCCCCATCGGTATTAACAACTCACGGCGAAGAACAACAATGCTCCCGCCACATGTGGAGGAGTGTAACACTTGCCATGAGTGCCTACCATCAAGGTAGACATACTTGTGTAAATCCTATAGAAGCGAAGCAAGAAGAACATTCCCCAAACAAAATGAACTAGTCATGCATCACCATGGCTCCTAGCGAGTCCCCAACGGATTGAAATCTGGCCCGGAATTTGGGGCAATGAGACTTAAATAATAGTCGCAACCACCATGAGGAAGGGAGAAGCCGTGAGCCCTATGATGCTCAAGCTCAAGATGACCCTCACACTGAATAGCGTCCTCATGGCGAGGGCGTGTGATAGGCATCGTCAGAGCATCCATGTCGCCAAATATAGCGTCGTCCATGAATCAACAATTTGAGGATCACACATCCTCGAGGTGTGATGGCCTCACTAGTAGGAAGGTGGAAGGATGAGGTCTCCTTGTGTCATCTCAGAGCTAACATCATCCCAAGGTGGGTCCTCCTTTGTATGCAATGAACCACAGCCCATGTTTAGTAGGCGATCACGATCCATCACGAGATCTCACAAATAACCAAAGATCTCCGCGATCTGTGCTCCCAAGAATAGAGCTCCCTCGCTGCGTTCTACATAAGGAAAGGTCACCATGTTAAAGTTTAAAAAAATCATTCCAAGCATCAAGAAACCATCTGCGTAAGCTATCTGTGAAGAATCGCAATTTGAATTTTCAAACTGCGATGCTAGAAGGCTAAACCAAAAGAGCACTCTTGCGGTGCACTTTTCGCCAAAGCGGCACAATTTGGGAAGATTCGGTCTAATAGGGAACGCTATGTGCGCACTTTTAAAAATGACCTAGCCATGACATCAATGTCCGGGTTTGCGCTTGTTTCCGAACTCCAAACTCCATTGAGTAGTTTGATTTTGAGCTATATAGCACCACTACTTGAAGAACTAAGTTTAAAAGCAAAAATGAAAACAAAGCTCAAGTAAGGATCACTTCACCTGCCCCAATGGGTGGTCAGGTATGTCCGAAATCAATCGAATGTGCATCGGGTGTGCATCGGGAGCTGTCGTTGCACCATCTTGTCAGAATGACAAAGCTCAAATCTCAAAATTGCCAGAGGTCTTTGTGTGAAAATGAATTGAAAGTGACCCCTCAGAGCCTTTTTAAGCTTGAAAATTAAGGTTTTTTCACCCTGTTTGGCTATCCTGCTAGGGTTTTGAACTCTTGAACTTGTTTTTGTCTAGTTGAGGCCTGTTTTACATCATTTTATTGCGTTTAGACACATTTTTGGCCTCGTGGAGCCTTTTTGGACCTGTCGGGCGCCTTGTCCTCTTTTTTTTTCGCGAGATCACCCAAAAATCAAAATTTTAGTCCAATCTCTCGAGGGGGCAATATATTGCATGTTTTCTCTTGCTGGGCAGCAGTGGGGCAAGATTTTGAAAACAATTTTTTTTAGCTTTGATCGAGACCGTTTATTCTTTGAACCAACGCAATGAGTGCATTGCTTCAAAGAGGGGCAAAATGTAGACACGTAAAATGTACTGATTGACATTGGACATTTGATCCTGACTACTAACATCGTTTCATCCTAAATCATTCTTCGGTCTAACCATTAAATCAAATTCCTTTATCTGATTAAATTCATCAATATTCCTCTCTTAATTAAATAAATTGGTTATCTAATTAAGTCATCCTTTCTCGATAATTAAATTAACCATTATGATCTAATTATCCTATTTAATTAAATAATTAATTTTATTTGATTAAATCTCTAAAGTCTATCTATTAAATTAAATAAATTAAAACCTTATTTAGTTTAATCTAACATCATCTCTTTTAATTAAATAAATCAAAGGTCATTATTTAATTAATCTTTTTATCACATTATTCTCATATTTGATTTAAATAAATCCACAAATTTAAGTCAAATAGGTCACATCATTTAATCTTTTCATTAAATTAATTAACCTTGATTAATTTAATCTCTTCTCATGTCCCATCCTCAATCTTTTACCACTTGCACATAAAAATAGAGTTATTTGATTTATTAAATCTCTATTTTCTTCAACAAGGCATCTTTTAAGGAATATTCCTCAAGTTTGAATTCAAAATCCAAGTGGACTTTGTCCTTCCAAGAAGGCATTTACTCCTCTTACAAAGTCCTTTTTCCTTGAGTCAAGTGGCATTCAATGCACCTTCTTTCCCTCTTGCATGTCATTTAAACAAATTCAAAATTCAAATATATGCATTTATTGACACATTCTTCAAAACTTGCACATCCTCCATCCACTCATAAGTTGACAAGTGGCACTTTTCCATTGGCTAATTCTTAGTCCCACATTGCCCTATTTTGGACATTCTTCCATCCTCTCATTCTATAAATAAGAGGGTAATCTCCTCATTCTATCATCCACAATTTGAGCAAAGTTATTATACTCAAATCCATAGCAATTCTCATCCATTTTTATCCAATCTTAGCTAAGTTATGCAGATTTTTATCTTGGAGCACATTGGAAGTCTTCATCAAGTGGATCACTCTTCATCATCAATCAACATTGCATCATTGGAGTTGGGAAAGGGCCAATTTTCACATCAAATTGACACCAATTCCCTCAAGAGATTAGGAGTTTGCTTGCTTTAGAATAAGATTTGATATGTCTTCAAGTTTCATTGTGTTCTTCATTTCATTTTCTATCTCTTTTTCTATTCAAATGATTTTTTTGAGGAATCTAGGTTCTAACTTGCATTTAATCTAATTTGTTGATTGGTTTCTTGTGCTATTGTAGGTTTTGGATTTAGGTTTGACAGTATCCAATCAAACAACAACATCGATCCTGACAAATCAAAACATGGTCTCCCAAGGACCTATCACCTCAGTCATTCCAACCATCACTATCACTTCAATCATTCCAACCACCACTCTCACACCCATCACATCTCAACCCCTCACTACCATGATTGCTCCAAGCGTATCTCAACCACTTGTCACTACATCCAACACAATTCTAAATCTGCCACCACTACCACCTAAACCAAACACAGGAAGCCAATACAGTAATGCGCTAAAAGCTTACCAAGCCTGCCAAAAAGAACTCCAGCAATACCAAGCTGCTCAGGCTACCCAAGCCTCCCAAGCCGCACAAGCTGCTCAAGCTGCCCAACAAACACAAACACAAACATGAAAAATGATAACTATTGGGGACAATGATCAGGATTCGACTAATGACCATGTTGAAAATGTCTCTACATCACCTAACGAGTTAGAGGGCATATCTCAAGAATTCATTCCAAAACATGATCAACATATTTCACCAAAGTCTAGCAATGGTCCTTTCCAAGACATATTAACATCCTTCTACCTCATGGTTGCAGATATTGAAGGAATCTTCAACTCAACATTTGATTGAAGATATCCAGCATTATCCACTCAAGGAAACAAGTCAGACAAAATAGTATAATCTAGAGTTAGCAGAGCAACAAATTGAAACAACACCATCTACAGTGGTCATTTGTGAGAGCATATTTACTGAACAAGACATCTCAAAACAATTAGAATCAAGGAACGAAGGTGTCACTACCACCATACTAGGGGCAACTATGTCTCAAGCAAACGTCAACATAGGGAGCATGAAGAATCCTTATGATGAAACCAATGCCAATACTACAACCAGCCACATCATGAATCTTCATCCACCCATCATCCCATCTACAAATTGGAACCAACATCAAAATAAGGATGTAAATCAAAGCAAGAAGAACCTCATCAAAAGAAAAGAAGTAGCGAAGCATGAAGGAAAAATCAAATACGTATGGATACCAAAACATACAAAGAAAGATTATCCCTATCAAGCTCCATTAGTCAAAGAAACTATGGGGCAAAATAAAAAAGGGAAAAGTATCCATCAAAGATGTCCACAAAAGCAAAATCAGGGTTTTCAAGTGACGTACAAAGTGTATCAAGCAATTGGTCCTAATTTCATGTACACTTCTGTATCCACCCATCATTGCTCATCTTCCCAAGTTTGGAGAGTCAAAGGTTCCAAACTGTCAACCAATCCATCTCCTATCCCTAAAAACACTCCAACCACGCCTCCACGCATAATATCCAATTCTCACATTGACCATGTGTTAGCAACTAATCCAAGTGGATCCTAGAAAACCTAAAAATTTCACAATCTCAGAATCTCATGAAACTAGCATCATCACACAGAGCTCGATGACATGGTCCTGACGCAACTTGAACAAGCTCAAAAGGAGTTCGTATGCAGAAGTAATGCGCAGTCAAAGGTCCGGTCAAACATGCAAATCAGGCATTCAAAAAGGCCAAAAATTTATCATCTCAAAAAGAGACAAAAATGACACCAAAATGTAGAGCTCGTCGTGCTGATTCCAAAACTATATTCGGTTTCGAAAATAGAGTCCGTATGAGCAAAATAGAGCCGGTCAAAGTTTGTAGACAAAAAGAGTTGACCAATCAAAATGATGACGTCATCATGATGTCAGCATGGTGATGTGGCAAGTGGTGACGTGGCAAGAGTATATGACATGGCATAAATATGGATTAAACCATATTTGTTAAAGAAAAAAATATATAAAGTGGGCACCACCTATTAAAGTGGGATGCCACCTAAGGAATAGGGGTTATCCCACCTTATATGGGAAGTCTCCCTTGTCTTTAGGGGAAAAACTTAAAAGGAGGAGAGGATGGTGGGATCACCACCCACCATTTTCTCTAAAATATTTAATTGCTTTTTCAAAGCCTTAGAATAAGGCTAAATCCCTTTTTCCTAGGGGCCTAAATTATCCCATATTTTTAGAGGCCTAGAATATTTTCCTTTACACGGAAATATTAGGAATAGTATTCCTAAATTAAGGGGTCAAATAAAACCTTACATAAAATATTCCCTAAATAATAGAGAATAAATCCATTCGTAACCATTCAAATGGAAAGAGAATTATTTTGAGGGGATATTATCCTTCCAAAAATTATGAAAGGAGGATATTATTGATTTTTTTTCTTGTAATAGGAGATATGGGTATATTTGCAAATAATATGGTTTTAGCCCATATTAGCAAATAAATTTGTATAAAAGGGGGAGAGTTTTGGCTTGAAAATAAGCAAGTCTACTTGGAGAAATAATTCCTTTGTGAGAGTTGAATTCTTTTTGAGAGGAAGAATTGTAAGGTGTTGTTATACACCAAAATTGTATAAGTGAGAGAGATTGTGAGAAATTTTGTGCAGGTTTTTGAAGCTTGAATATTGTAAGAAGGCATCTTCAGGTGTTTGGTGATATTAATAAAAGTGGTCCAACATTGAGAAGCGGACCCAGAGACGTAGTCTTGATTGGACGAACTTCGTTATCAACTTGCGTCTAATTCTTCTATCTTCTGTATTATTATTCTTCTATCTCCTGTCTTACATTCTCTCTTATTTTCTTTCCAGTATTTTCAATTTGGAATTTAAGTTCTAAATACAACATTTTAGTAATTAGTTAATTTCATTGAGTTCTGTAAAGGATTAAGTGAACTTAGTCTGTAATTTCAATGGTTAAACAACATAATCACGCAATTCTGTCTGGATCGGGGAAAAATTGTAATTAGGATTTAATTTACAAGTTATTTTGTAAACTTCTAATTACAGATCAGCAACGACCCTTCATCATAAGGATTTAGAAGGAACTCTATTGCGATGTGTGCACAAAGACAGTCAACTACGAAGCAGATCAAGAATCTCAAAATTTGTATTCAAGTGCATGTATCTTGGAAAAACAACTTCTTTAGTTAGGATATCGATGGCACATTATGACAGAAGCATCTACATCAACACCACTAGGTGGGTCAACATGAATCTTTTAGAAAAAAAATAAAAATCAAAAAATCATGAAAACAGTAAAGATAAAAAAATCGTCCTCTAGTGAAAACCACTACGGTGGCGCTTTGGGCAAGACCATGATGAAAACTTGGAAAACAGGTGTCATGTGTGGAATCGAGCATCTACGTGCACCAGTTCAGGTGAAATCATCTTATTCCATCCATAATAAATCTAGCATCCCATCCATCTCATCCATAATAAATCCATTCGTCCACGAACCATTTATCCAATCCATCTTCATCCATCTACATCCATCATCCAAGTTATCTTGATCTTGATGAAAGTTTGGGGCACACTTTACACTTGCTTATGGTAAACATCTTGACATGGGTCGTTTTCATTAATCCTATCCTACCCAGTGTTATTTGAGCCATGCAACATTATCCAAATGAGCATCCTTTATCTACACACCGTATCTTATCACAAGATAATCCTTGGAATCCTTTGCATGCTTACCATATCCATCTGTCCACGCACCTATCCAAGCATCCACCCATGACATTCCATACATTGCTAGACACTGGGGGAAAATATTTGCGTCTTGTTTCAGGAATAAATATTGATCTATATCCTCCAACTTATATGGTGATCCAAACATTGGCAAACATGAAACCAAATTGGTCAAAGCATTTGTGATCCAAAATCCAAATCACTAGCCCATGACATATTTTGACAAGAAGATGTTCCTTATCAGGCTTTATCTTTCATCGAACATCAATCCAAACAATCACTATTAGTCGCATCTAATTTGCACGTCAAATGTCACATCAAATCATTCAAACAGATTTTGTTCCAAATCAAGCTTCAAAATCCTGATCAATCAAATCCAATCAATCCATCATCATCTTAGGATATCCATCCTAATCCTTGTGTTGCTTAACACTATCCTTGCATTGTTGTGTATCCTCGACAATGTTATCATCATCAATCCCTCATCATCTTAATCCTTGTGTTGCGTAACACTATCATTGCATTGTTATGCATACTCAACAATGTTATCATCATCAATCCATCGATATGATCAATCAACCTTAGCTTGGTTTTCAACAAAATCCCAAAACAGATCACTAATATCGTCACACACACCCATATCCAAATCGTCAAAATCATGTCAAAAATCCAAAAAAAAACATTCAAAAAACACAAAATCCAAAAATATTCATAAAATCTCAAAAAACCCCAAAACATACGAAAAATCAAAAATCAAAACATTTGTAAAATCTTGAAAATACCAAAAATAGCCTCAAAACATTCCAAAAACGTCAAAAACATCTAAATATTTGAAAAAATCCATCCGTCCCGTTTCACTTTCACCCATGATAATCAATCATCCATAATAAACTAATCATCACCTTCATCCTTTGGCAACATAAAAAAAAACAATCACAACAATCAACAAAAGCAAACTTCAAACACAAAATCAAAATTGAAGCAACAAACCATTAAATGCAAAATCGAACTCTTGATAATTTTCAAACATGTCAGTCAACCTTATATCAACAACCTATCAATCAACTTATCAACCCATCATCATCCTATAAAATGCATGTCCTTGGATATATCATTCCAACAATGGGCGTCATTTTGGATATCACTTGGATTCTTATCCTATCAAAACACATCCCTTTGGCTGAAGGTGTGAAGAACATTGGCTCGTTTGCATACTTGACACATCCCTTCCAACATGGCATTAACTCCCCTCTTACATGTCCCCTACTTGGCATTTAAGTTCCTTTTTCTCCCTCCAACAAGCCAAATTTGAAATTTGAAAAGGCCAACTAATCTCATTTATTGGCACATTGACCAAAAATTGCACATCCTCCATCCACTCACATGGTGACAAGTGTCTCCTTCCTATTGGTTGAAACTTTGTCCCACATTCACCCATTTTGCATATTTCTCCATCCTATCATTTTATAAATTGGAGGTCTCATTCCTCATTTTAGCATCCACAATTTATGCAAAGTTACTCTCTTCACATTGAGAGCTAATTTTTTCCACTACATCTTCAAGGTACTTCATCATTTGCTTGTCAAGGGTTGGGAAAGGGTCACTTTTCACAACAAAGTGACATCAATCCACTATGGGATAGCTTGTAGATATTTGATGTTACAGATATAACAATCAAGATCTCAAGCATCATGTCAAAGTTGTCAAGCATCATGCATGTTTTTGGAGCTAATGTTGTGATGTAGGTTTCAAGTTTTCAAGTCAAGATTCAAGCTATAAAATCAAACATCCAATCAATACATTCATTCCAGATCAAGACCTTGGAGAGATGTATTATATTTTCATCCTTCAAGGATCTCAACTCAAGGGTTTGGTGAGTTGCAACATAGAAATTTTGTTCATTCATCATTCCTTTCATGTTTCATTGTTTCAATTCAAGGTTTAATTACTAAAATGGGGTTTGACCAAGGAAAACTCCCATTCACCAAAAATAGACATTTTTTCCCTCTTGTGTGTTTTGAAGATCTTAGGTTGAAGAAGGATTGAAGAACTATCAAAAATGAAAAATTGCAAAAGTTGTCAAAGTTGTCATCAAGCCACAAAAACTCACTTTCAAGATTTATTTCTAAATTTTTGACTGTGAAACTCGGAGGAATCGAAAGTGCAGACATAGGACCAGAGGACTGTGAAAGCAATTTTTCAACCTCTGTAGCAAGACCCATTTGCCCTTGGGCGAATGAGTCCCAGGAGGACATGCATCACAGGTGCATAAAATCAAGCCCTTCTCAGATCTGCAATTTCTTTCTGGATTTTGTCAGATTAAGGTTTAATTTAGTGATTTCATGTGTTGCATTGCATATTTGTATTCATTTAGTATTTTTCATTCATCTCCCAAAAGTGTTGTTTCAGTTGATTTATCCTGTCCTAGTTCATAAGGAAAACAACAAGATCTCCACCGAGGTTGACTCACCTAAGGGTTGAAAGCCAATCTTGCCCTAGGGGATATTGTTAGAATCCAAGATCACCTGCATGCAAGATGGATACCTGTCACATGCAAAAGATATGAAGAACCGAAAAAGATGTTCTTTGTAAACCTCTCAGTAAAAATGCATTAAGAGAATCAATTATTACAAAGTGATCAATCCTTATGAAGGAGATCAAGAAACCCTAAAAGGGAAACCCTAAATGAAACCCTAGTGTGCACACTTAATAATTAATAATTAATTAATTATTAATGTGCCTAAGTTTAACTTAAGTAATAAAGAGGAATAAGTGACTTAATTAATTAATCAATGTGATATAATTAATTAAGCATAATAACTTATTACTCTAACACCCCCCCTTAAGATGAACTTAGGAAGAAGCTAAAACACTAGAATAGGATGCATGAAAGCAAAGATGGGTCCCGGCAACGAGGCCTGATCAGGTACCCATTTACAAATGCAATGAGAATAAGAGAAGGAAAAACCCAGTGGGACAAAACCCCCCTTACAATGAGATAACATGCTGCAAAGAAGCACTGGAAGAACTCTGTGAAACTCTTTGGAGACAGTATAGGCAAAACAGAAATATTCTTACGTATCTCTGAAATGGATGAGAGTCAGCGATTGACTCAAGGGAGGAAATCATCGATAAAGCTTCTGAGAAAACCCTATGCCACGGAACACTCAAAAACTCCAAATGGGAACAACTCTGGAATCTATGAAGCAGCAAACAATTATTGAATGATGTATTACTGAAAATGAAGTGCAAAGATGCAAGATGCACTCTCCCAACTGCCAAAACATCCAAGTAATCGCCAAACAACCCATCAGGCCAAATCTGGACTAATTGATAAACCTGGGATAGATACAGAAAAATTGCATGGACAACAACCTAGAGCTCCTCAATACCTTTCCGACGCTTCAAACGAGGCAAAAAATGGAGATCGTGGCAAAAAGTTATGAGCTTGGAAGCATAAAAAAGTGCATCTGACTTCAAACATAAATAAATGTAGGAAAACAGTAAAATGCACAATAAAATAAACTACATCAAATGAAAGTGCTTGGAACCAGCTTTCTGGCGATATCTCGTTTGCCCGATTTCGATACCGTATGCCCAAGTTATGACCAAAAGAAAAAAAAACGCTCTTTTAGGGAAAACTAGGGTTAGGAGAGGGCAAAGAGGGCCGGCCGTACGGATGACGTCATCATGACGTCATCATGACATCAACAAAACACGAGCATAAATTTGACGGCCATCTGGCTGTTGCAGCAAAAAAATGTCCCCCGGAAAAAAAATTTGGCCGCCGGTATATTTTGGAAACTTCTAGAA
Source organism: Sequoia sempervirens (assembly GCA_007258455.2). NCBI lineage: Eukaryota > Viridiplantae > Streptophyta > Pinopsida > Cupressales > Cupressaceae > Sequoia > Sequoia sempervirens. The sequence continues at coordinate 60,696 of VDFB02026922.1, forward strand.
TATTCGCAGGAATCTTGCCAGAATATTCGCTGGCCGGCAGCTGAATGCATGGCCCTCGGTCCTCCATATGACCAGGGGTTCTGGCAGAGAAGCCCGCGGGGGCTAAGTCGGACCGGCGGAGGAAGAAGGCGGCGCCACCGGCGGCGGTGGCGGGCCGGTGGCCGCCGGGTGGCAGAGATGATTTACACTGGGCACGGCGGCGCGAAAACCAAGAAACGCATTTTTTTGATATTTTTCTCAATTTTCGAGCGTCGGGAAGCGTGCAGGGGAGGCCGTACGGCCCCCAGAGAAATTTTTTTTGCCTTCTCGACCAACTTGCACCAAAATAGACAAATTTTATATGAAAATGGGGGTTTTTGGGCGTTGCGGACTCAATGGCAAGGTTCGTTTTGTCCCAAAATGCCCAGAAAATTAGGCTACCCCCAGATTCAATCAAAAAATTGCATGTGGAAACCCTTGCACTTGAAACTCACTGAAAGGCCATATCTTCAGATCACGAACAAGCAGCTACAGGTCTGGAGCTTTGATACCATGTTAGAATCCAAGATCACCTGCATGCAAGATGGATACTTGTCACATGCAAAAGATATGAAGAACCGAAAAAGATGTTCTCTGTAAACCTCTCAGTAAAAATGCATTAAGAGAATCAATTATTACAAAGTGATCAATCCTTATGAAGGAGATCAAGAAACCCTAAATGAAACCCTAGTGTGCACACTTAATAATTAATAATTAATTAATTATTAATGTGCCTAAGTTTAGCTTAAGTAATAAAGAGGAATAAGTGACTTAATTAATTAATCAATGTGATGTAATTAATTAAGCATAATAACTTTTACTCTAACAGATATCTTTTTCCTAATGAACTAAGGAATATAGGTGCATTATATCCCCCTTTGATATCATTATTTATTGCACCCATTTTTATGATGTTTCATTTTGGTGAACTCGACATTCTTGCACTAAATTTTTTTTGATTTAGAGTCCATTCAAACCCTAGATCTAGGATTTTCATTAGTTTGCATTGAATTGCATTAACTTTGCATCTCATTTAGGTTTGTTAAAGTTGCATTAGTTTGAATTTCATTTAGGGCTTTAGGTTTTCATTTTGCATCCTTTAAAATCTAAAAATAAATAAAAATTTGCATGCATATTACATTGATTTTGCATAGTCCTTGCATGTTAGTGTGTTTTCAATCATCCATATTCAAAAACTGAGTCAAAATTGCATTTAAAAAAGTTTCATATTGTTCATCATTTGTCATGCATTGCACTTGCATTTAAACATCAAAATCTGGAAAAACCAGTCACTGAAAGTACAATTTATAATTTGAAACATGAAACCCTAGACCTGAACTTCAAACTCAAATTCAAACTTTTGTAACCCATGTGCTAAGACCCATTCACCCTAGGGTGAATCTTTCTTTGTATTGGTGCTATTTCAAACTTTTGGACAATGATTTATCTTTGTTTGCATGCTTTTGATCTGTTGTTAAATCTAGGTTTTAGTTTCAGAAATCAAAAAAATCTGTCATTATTTGCATTAACTATAATTAGTCAAATTGAGTGCATTGTTTGGAAATCAAAATTGGACTTAAAAGACATCATTTTTTATATTTTTGCATAGCATAATCAGTAAATTATCTTGTTTGAAATCTAAAAATTTCTCTCTGTTTACATACTTGCATTGCACTTCATATTCTAGGGTGTTTGATTGCATTTATCTAGTGCCTACTCTCCATTTTGGGTCCACAAAGGTTTGGTGAAACTTGTATGAGCTTCACAACCTGGTGTCCTATTACCAATATTGTAGTGAGACGTAGTTTGAGACTCATGCCATCCTGTGCTACTTCTCTCACCATAGATCTTGAGTTTTCCAACTCTTTCACTCATAGTGTTGATACTAGTCAACCCACTATGGACCATAGCTTTGATACCTCATTTCCCATGACCACCCTACCCACAACCAATGTGACTGATGTTGACACAATGGTTGCTACTATCCCTCAAGAGGAGCTAAAACAAATGGATGAAGATTTAGAGAAATTGCAAAACTTTGTGAGTTTTGAATACATTTCTAGTACTACAATTCCTATCATAGATAACATGAGGAAAATGCTTGATAATAAACAAGGAATAGATATTGTTCGTAGCCTAGCCCACATTATTGATAAACATGTATAGGTATAATGAATAGTTGTGCTCAAACTTTGGGGTTAAGTCAAATTCAAGGTGGAAAACCAATTCCTTCTTCCACAACTATGACCTTTATTCCTACATACACTAATCCAACTGTTACAACAACTAAACAACCAACTAGCAATGTTAATACCACCTTGGGTATTTCTATTGGGAATTCCTTTAGCTTTGTGCATTCAAATCTCATATCTCCTAATCCATTTCCCCTCAAATATTTATAGTTCACTTGCCCTTCGAATACATATACACCTCCACCTTATTCACCTCCATCTCACAACACAAACAATGATCTCCTCCTTAACCAAATCTTGCAAAATGTTTCATCCCTCCAACAAAAAATTGATACATTGAACCAAAATCAAAATGGCCAACCTTCAAAATATGTCAAAAGAAACCCTTTGTCCTTGGAGATATTGTGAGCACAAACACCACAAGGCATAGAGGCTCCTAGATTTGAGAAATATGGTGGAAAAGGAGACCATAGTAGCCATGTATTGGCATACATAGCCTTATGTAGTGGCTTCATTTTTTAGGAAACTCTTGGCTAAAATTTTCCCTAGATCCCTGAAGGACATTGCCTTTGAGTGGTTTTTTTCTTTACCGAATAACTCAATTAGTTCAATTAATGAACTTATTGATTCTTTTCTTAACCATTTCCAAGTGCATATGGGTCCCAATTTGATCTTAGGCAATTTAATGCAATGTAAACAAAATAAAGATGAAAAGGTCATTGATTTCATAGCACGATACCAATTGCTTTACTCACAAATAAACATTAAGATTCCTGATGCTGACCTTCAAAGAATGTTTATAGAAAATTTGCATATCAATATTCAAGCTAAACTTGAGATGTTGAAGTTTGCCTCCTTTACACACTTGTGCACGAACCTTCACAACTATCAAAATTTGGTTAGTCATCATGAAGCAAAAACTCCTAAAAATTATGAGAAATCCTAAGTTGTGCCCCATAACAATTTCCAACCTTTCAAAAAACAAAATAAAGGAAATTTACAAATAAACACACCTCAAACAAGTCAACATGTTAACTCCCAAGTGGCTGTTGTAAAAACAACAAATCCATGTCCATTTAGGGAGAGGAGTAGATAATTTACCCCTTTACTCGATACCCTTCACTCCATTATGTTGCAACTTTTGAGTAAGAACTTAGTTACCTTACCTCCTGTTAGAGCCATTTATACAACTAATCCCTTACCTCCAAACTTTAACTCGAATGCCTTTTCCATTATCACCGACAAAATGGACGTGATACAAAACAATGTAAGTGTCTTAAATATATTGTGCAAGACCTCATTGATTCTAATCACATCCATATTGGTGGTGTTAATGATCAAGGAAATAATTTTGTTGCCCCACCCAACCAAAATTCACAAATATTTACCAACCCCTTGCCAAATCACAATATCTCTTTTGTGAAAGCTAATGATTCCAAGAATCATGTGATGAATGTTGACAAACTTGAAGATACAAATAATGACAATATAAATGAAAATGAAGGAGACATAGAATGCATGGTTGGCTTCATTGATGTTCAACCTCATAAGGGACAAACCAAAATGCCCCTTGACATAGCTTTCTCACAAAATGGCATAATTAGACGTGCACCTGATGGTCCTCTTTACATTGTTGGAAGAATCAATGAAAAGCCTACTAATGGGATATTAATTGATCCCGTGTGTGTAGATAATGTGATCACTGAGGAATTCTTATTTGTGTATGAACTTTATGAAGATTCTTATAAACAACCAAAAGTATGGATCAAAACACATAATGGTTTTGATTGCCCTAGATGATAGGTTTGATCACTCTTTCTTTACAAGTTGGACCAAAAAAATTGAATGTCTCATTCTCCATCATCTCGTCGTTGGACCAATTCTGTATGAAGCTTGGTTACCCATGGCTATGCTCCATGGATGTCGTCTTGTTGGTAGTGTATAAATGCTTAAAGTTTCCATTTGGAAATGATATATTTACTGTGCACCATAGTGGCTTTAATCCTATGTATTCTCATGAGAATTTCTCATTGGATTTCTTTTGGCTTGAACCTATGGAACCTATTAAGCCTCGTGAAGACTTATTTTTCAAATCCTATCAAAATTTTAAGGCAAAGAACATAGAAAAATTATCCCTTAGAAACATGCCTCAACCCATGATTGAGCCTCCTATCATTGATGAAACCATGATTGAACGAAAAGCTCTTCCAAGTAACCAAGACCAATCCATGAAAAATCCTTCACCTATCTCGTATAAAAGATTAAGAGATAACTAAATAAGTCCTACTATCCCTCCCAAGATCAAACAAGTTTATAAAGCTAAAGAGAAAGTGGTTGAACAACCTCCCACGGTTCCTTTCGTTCCTCCCTTGCAGGAAGAAAAGAAACCTATGGTTGATAAACTTGCTCATACACAATCACAACTTGAAAATTGTACAAAGAGAAACGAAAATGCTAAAAATCATAGGTGTAGATGTCGCGCTATTGCTCCTAGACTAAAAGAAGAGAATAAAATATAAAATCAAGATCAAACAACAATTGAAACAAAGCATGATGATTCTCCACCTTCGCCACAACAATAAAAACAACAAGAAACTTCAATGGACATTGTCATTTGGCCTCCTATTATGATTAACTTGGATGATGATTATAATATTGCTAAGATTGATGAGGAAGTGCATAATGAGCTGAATTTATTGTTTTCCTCTTCCATTGGATGATAACAAATGTGATGGTCCTCCTATAAAGAGTGATTCACCACCCATTGAACTTGGTGATGCTCCTAGTACAACAATTGTCGTTGTCTCTTTGGCTAGTTATCCGCCTTCCGTATATGATGAACAAGATTGGGATGCAGATGACCTACTATGGGTTGACTTGCATGTGCCATACTAATCTTCTCTTTGTGTTCTTTGTGATTGCATGTGCGTAATGTGATCCCCTATACAATACTGCTTGGCATGTCTTTATAAGTTTGTGAGCCTACTTTGGATGACCCTTGTCACTCCGTTGGTGCAAGGATACAAAGGAAGTGAATCAATTGTGAGATTATTCTATTTGTATCTACATTCTTCTATTTGTCATAACCATCTATGTTTGTCTCATGTTTTCCTTTTGGGGATGACACAAGGCATCAAGACATTCAGGTCTCTTCAAAATATTCTTTGTGTTCTCTCTCTATGTCTCATTATTCCTTTGTGCTCATTGTTCCATGAGTCATTTGGGGAATGATGATGATTTTGAGCTCGATTATATCACTACAACAGCGACAAACACCAACCCTAGATCCATGGATCCCTTATGTGTTATCTTAGGATTGCATATGGGGGGAAACCCTCCTTTTCATGATGTAGCTCTACTAAAAAACATATGTTTGCATAGGGCTTTCCGAATAAATCTCTCATGTATTGGCATTTATCATACTCTACTTTAAAGTAATTACTCATAGCATGGTGTTTAGAAATTTCTTTAAAGTGGGGACATACGTGTCCTATGCTCATTGTTTTCTTCAAAGTGTGGTCTTCTTACTTCACATGATGTGTCTTATTGGTGGTGTCATTGGGTTTGATGTCCTTCAATATTGTGACCTTTCTTGGCATATGACATTCCTCTTAGTGGTAATGCTATAGATTGCATGCCCTAAGTTGTGAATCTTTTATCCTCGACTAGTCCTCTCTTGGAGACATTAGGCAAAGATGTTCCCTAAGGTGATACCTTTCATGAACTAAGCAAAAACCCTTTGAATATCCTATTGCATGTATCAAGGCCACCAAGCATAACACAACTTGCTTGCCAGTGGAGCATTTTTCATGAGTGTCTAGCATAACGCAACTTGCTATCCTTGTGGCCATTTTTGTGATGCCTTATCAAAGTTATTAGGAGTCATAACTTTGGTATGGTTAGTACAATGGGAGCCTGTATTTGGAATGAATTCCCATTAACCACTTTTTGGGGCTACCTAGTGGACAACATATTTCACTAGCCCATGTGAGCACATTTGGTTTGCATAATGGATAGTATGTTTCCACTTGTAAACATTTATGGACAAACAACTAAGGATTGATCCATACTAATTGGACAAACAGTTGAGGCTTGATCCACCCCCTCTCTCTCTCCTTCTCTAATTTTGGAATTGTATGCTTGTGTATATTGTCTTGCTACAACATATTTAACATAAGCATGTGTCTCTTTGTGCCTTTGTTGGTTCGCCATGAGATCTTAGATCTTGGGGGATTGATCATCCTCCTTGACTTTTGTTGTCTTATCTTTCCAACAGTCATACAATTAGACCTCTCTTGACGCTTGTTTGACTACTTTAGTGTGAGTTTGATGCAGGGCTCATCCTCTCACTAAAGTGGGGGCTAAATGTAGTGTCAAAAAATGTACTCCTTTACATTTTCACACTATATTTGGGTCCCTTAATTAATTGGACTTAATTAAGCCTCTAATTGGACCTATTATGCATCTACAAGCCTAATTAATTGCAATTTCAAAAGGGGATTATGATTTAATTAATGAAATTATCATTTTTAACACCCCAAAATGAATAGGTCCTAGCAATTTAGGTTAGGACCCATTTTCCCTTGGGAAATGGGCCCCCTTTAAGATCACAAATTAAAAGTTTAAATATGTTTTTGGTGGCATATTAAATTCCTAAATTCAAGTTTTAAGTGTCAACTTGTAATGTTTAATTTTTGGGAAATTATAAATTTTTCTATAAAAGCAAGGTATTTTTATCATTTCAAATACGAGAAGCAAGAGGTGAACTTAACAAGAGCTAAGATTATTGTCAAAGGTGTTCAAGAGAAGAATTGTAAAGCATTTGTTGCAGCAATCAAGATCTCAAGCATCATGTCAAAGTTATCAAGTATCATGCATGTTTTTGGAGCTAACATTGTGATGTAGGTTTCAAATTTTCAAGTCAAGATTCAATATATCAAATCAAGCATCCAATCAAGCCATTCATGCCAGATCAAGACCTTGGAGATATGTATTAGATTTCAATCCTTCAAGGATCTCAACTCAAGGGTTTGGTGAGTTACAACATAGCAATTGTTCATTCATCATTCCTTTCGTTTTTCATTGTTTCAATTCAAGGTTTAATTACCAAAACGGGGTTTGACCAAGGTAAACCCCCATTCACCAAAAACAAACATTTTTTTTCCCTCTTGTGTGTTTTTCATATATTAGGTTGAAGAAGGATTGAAGATCTATCAAAAGTGCAAAATTGCAAAAGTTGTCAAAGTTATCGTCAAGACATGAAAACTCACTTTCAGGATTTATTTCAAAATTTTTTATTATGAAACTCAGAGGAATCGGGAGTACAAACATAAGACCAGAGGACTGTGAAAGCAATTTTTCAACCCCTGTAGCAAGACCCATTCACCCTTGGGCGAATGAGTCATAGGGGGACACTCAACACAAGCTTTTTATCATAGGTGCATAAAATCAAGCCCTTCTCAAATCTGTAATTTCTTTCTAGATTCTATTAGATTAACGTTTAATTTAGTGATTTCATGTGTTGCATTGCATATTTGTATTCATTTAGTATTTTTCATTCATCTCCCAAAAGTGTTGTTTCAGCTAATTTATCTCGTCCTAAGTCATAAGGAAAATAACAAGATCTCCACCAACGTTGATTCACCTAAGGGTTGACATTCAATCTTGCCCTAGGGGATTTGTTTTTCCTAATGAACTGAGGAAGATAGTTGCATTATATCCCCCTTTGATATGTTATTCATTGCACCCATCTTTTGATGTTTCAACATGACTATAACTTGTTTAAGTCAAAATGTTGGTATATGAATATAAGATTATAAATTATAAACAATTTGAATAAAATACACCAATATTATTTCAAATGTTTTTGTTTAGTTTTGAATAAATTAACTCAAGAATACCATGCGAATCAAGAATTAGTTAGATTAACTCTTGATAATGCACTACAAAAGTTCTAGTGGCACAAAATGTGACATATATATTTGTTATCTATGAGGTGATAAGCTCTACGAATGGCTTTGCATAGAATCTTGAGTTTGCAAATCTCAAGGGCCCATACATGCTAGAAGTAGAGAGTGTACAAATATATTCCAAAAGTCAATTCAATAAAGTAAACTCACAATCTAACTTTACAAAATAAACTATAATATAAAGTTTGCAAGGATTGAACAACCCAAAAAAATGCAACATTGTTTGAAGTTAGCTTTAATTCTTATTGTTGAATTTCAAGTTATTGAAACTTCAAAGGATTTGATACAAACACCAGCACCGCTATTTGTTGCTCCTAATGGAAACATGGAAAATGGTCTTCACTAGTCCTTGTCAAAAATTCAACACTATTGTTTTTTGCTCCTTGTTAAAATATAAGCATTACATTTATTGTTTCTCTTGAAAGAATTCTTATTTTATTAAAGCAATGTCCATGCTAAACTAAAACAAATAACCATGAATTTGCAAGAAATATATTTGATGCAATATAATGTTTGATGTATAATTTTAAATGAAAAAGGATACTTTTTTACTCTTATGAGCATTTCCTAATGCAATGATACAAAATAAAATCAATAGTTTCATGGGGGAATGATGTAATTGTTTTTAAAATTATATTGTCAAGAATTTTGAGTGTGCCACTTAGTTATAGTAGAGTATTATACACATGTTCAAAGAGTGAAGCTTATGTCCCTTTAGATAATGAAAATTTTATACTACGTATTAATTTATCTCTTGAAAGGAAATTGGATCTCGATGACCCAGAAAAAGACTACCCCAAGGCTTCAATTGTCAGTTCTTAACTTGCAAAATAACTCATTATTTAATGTGTATTTGTTGTTTTCACTTAGGGCCTTATATTTTACTATTTGGAAATTGAATGAGGGTTTTAATGAGATCTAGATGAAATATGAAAGCCCTGAGTATATATCCATATCTAAGATCTAAAAATCACTCTTAACCTTTTGATTTATCTCTTTTATTTCTCACTCTATCTTTTGAATTTTATTTCAAACAACAAAGTAAGTTTTAGTAGAAGTAGTAATTTAGTGCATCAGATAGATAGATCCTTCAAATAAACCAATTTTTACTTAATCAAAGATCTCACATTGTTGAAATAGTACAATCTTCAATGGGTGTAAGAAATTTCAAATCATAAAGATTCACTTAAATACCCTATATTTGGCGCAATTGAAGCAAAATTTCATAGTCAAACTTAATTCAACATAAGCTCAGACTAACCATGCAAAGTGACTTACAATCAACAAGCCACAAATGGTATGAAAAAGAGATCTATCATATATCTTAACACTTCATCACTAATGCAATTGAAATTTTATCTATTATTGGAGAAAGGAAAAATGTAACACACTTTCTTAGGAATTCACCAAGGAAAGGAATCATCTTACCTATTAGACATGAAGGGATCAAACAAATTATCATCAATGACACTTCTACCTTTTTCCCATTCTCTATATGCAAACTTCCCAAAAGTAGTCAATGCTAGGGTGACTTCATCAGGTTGTAGACTTGAAGTAGCATGCACTCTAAAACAATGTGTATCATAATCTCAGACAAAAATATTATGATACTCCATCCACATGGGCATCCTTTTTTGAAAACTTTTAATCTATGATAATTATAAAGCAATAACATCCAAATTATCTTGAGAGAAAGAAATGTCTAGTTGTTCTATGTACAAAGGTGACTTCCATCATTGCTTGATCAATTTATCATCAAATTTTGTATCCTTATCAATATTATTTCTAGTCAAAACATTCAAAAGTATGCACAATTCTTTAATGCATCATCTATTTGAGTGTTTATTTGGAACACTATCTATTAAGCCTCTTCAACAATTTCTCTCATAAATTTCATTGCATGCATCCAAAAATGAAATTCCTTCAACTTATCTTTGCTCAAAGTCCCTTGCTTTATTATTACCTTTGAAGACAACTTTCTAATGGCTTCCAATTTATGGAAGATTGTAGCATGAAACTTTTCATTAACTTCACAATTTTCTAGTAGCTAATCGAGCTCAACTTTCAGGGCTAGGAAATTCAATTGTACTTGAACTACATCATCTATTGTTATATTTCCTTGATAAAAAATACTATCAATCTATGTGTAGCTTGAGCATATTTTTTTATATTTTTAATTTGATATATCTCTGGTCTAGAGAAAACTACGGGAGGAATAAAGTTTCCTTCTTCCATTTGTAAAGGACTAATTAAATGTTTGATATTTGCCTTCAACTCTGCCACCTGTCTTTTCAATTTATATTTTATAGAGCTTCATCCTTGGTCATTATTTGTACAATGGTCTTGAAAGAGCCATGCAATTCTTCTATTTCTTGCATTCTAGAAGTGTGGCCTAAATTATAGGTGAAATCATTAAAATCCTCAAGTTTGAGTTCTCTATTATCTTTATCTATAGTAGGTGTTGCAACATGAAAAATTATAGATCCCATTGAATATTTGGTCATATGAGACCTTTCTTTAGCCCTCGTCTTCTCTCTTGGTTGTTCAATTCTGCTTAATAAGCTAGTTAAATCTAAATATGGAGTTTCTATAATTGTTTACTTCCTTTAAGTTGCGTTTGGAACCATTCACAAGTTGTAAACTTCTTTGTATTTTGTTCCTATTGGGAAGAAGAATGAGAGACCTTAGTTTGAATTTTTTCTACATTTACTTCTTGTTCAATCTCATTTTTAACAACATGGATTTCCTCTTGCCATACCACTTTCTCAGCACTAGGGAATTCAACATCTATTTCTTTTTGCGTATTTTCAAAAATAGATTGGTCAACAAGTTTATCTTTCATTTCATCAATAACCTAACTAGTTTGGTCAATCTATTATGTCAAAATTTCTAGGGGCATTGTAGAAGATTCATGTATATTCTTGTTTCTTGAGTTTCTATTTCTCTATATACCTTTTCAATATTTTCTAAAGGAGGAGGTTCAATGATCTCTTGGGAAGTAGGATTTGAGGTTCCTCCTGAAATTTGATCTAACAATACTTTGTTCGCCTTCAAATGGATTGAGATAGCCACCTCCTTAGGAAAATGAGAGTTGGTAAATAAAGGAATATGGTAGATCTAAGGAAGTGGAGGGAAAAGAAGTGAATGAAGTGGTAGATGAGATAGTGGACATATTAAATTGAGGTAATGAGAATGAGGGTGAGGGTGAAGAGGGAGGCAACAAAGCATTTGGAGAAGAATAAATGGTAATAGGTGAAATGGAAGGAGCGGTAGTAATACAAATATGAATGTTAGAAATTAATGAAGTAGTGGGAATGGTGGGAATAGTATCTTTCATAGTGAAAGTAATGAAAGTGGAAGGTGGTGGTGTGGATTTAAGAGAAGATGAAGTAGTAGGATGAGTGGGGGAAGGAGGAAGTTGTCATGAGTTAGTGAAAAAATAGGAAGATGTTTAGTAGAAACAATCTTCTTAGTATTTTTACCTTTCTTGGGTCGCTACTTTTTTGTGTCCTCCATGGACTCGCCATTTATTTTATATACTCTTGTTCTAGGTTTTGGTTGTCTTTCTTCTTCCTTACTCTTCTTCTTGATTTTATTTGCATCCTTTGGTTTTGAAGAATTCAAGGCCGTCTCCCCCCTGACCTGTCTTGGATTTTCATTTTTACCCATGGAGGTTTCCTCATCAAAGGATACAATTTCTTCTTCCATCAAATTAAATATCACCTCAATTCATTTATCCATTAAATTAGATGTTTGAATTTCTACCCATATTTTGATGAATCTGATCACTGATTTCATTATCTACTCAAGATCTATCACTTCTTCTGACCAATTTGGCAATGGGATTAGTCTATTGGATATTTCTTCATATTCTCCTTCCTAAACTATTTTTCCATCATCTTCAAACTGATCAAATACCATCATAACATGACAATTTATGATGTATTCCAATGGTGACCTGGAATAGGACCTCTTTCTAACCTCCTGATCATTAGAAGAGTTTGCCCAAAAATCTTGAATGTCTATTTTATGCCTATATTGTCTTCCAATATTCCTTTTTATCTTTCCATAAGAGTCAAAGTGTTGCTTATCCCGATGGAATAGTAGATAAAATTATTGCAATTCTACATCTGATCCTTCTACATATTGATAATTTGGACAAGCATATGCTCCTCTACTCACTATGATGGGATAGAGCACACAAGCTCTATGCATGTCCTTCAACAAATTATTTGAAGTGCAAAGTTACTTGGTTACTTCAAGAAGCACCAATTTATCTTTGGATACTTTGGAAGTCTATATGGTGCTTCTAAAAATCCCTTCATTCTCAAATATGTAAACTTATGAAATTGGATGAACCAATAATCAAAATTTTGAATTAATCTCATAACAAATGTTGATAATCTTTTGCTCAAATTCCCTTGAAGTGTTCTCATAACATACACAATGAATGCATAATTCATTCTTTTATAATGTTTTAAGGCATTTTGTAGATGTAACTAAGCATAAAAAATCGCATACCTTGAATTGATCTTGGGCATTACCAATGGTTCCCAAAATTTTCAAACCTTTGTATCTAAAATTTCTTTCCAAAATATACACAATATAGGAGGTCATGTGGAATATCTTAGTTTATCTCACCATCATGAGTTGGTGATGGATATTGTCAATAATTATTTGACTCCAATGAATCTTCTTAGATCCTCTTAGTATTTCCTCAACAAATAAGAACATCCAACCTTCAAAAGTTAAAGCTAATGAAAAACCCATAAATTTGCTCAAGGGAGTAACCAAATCACTAATTTATTCAACAAAATCACCTTTGTACAAATTATTTGGAAGCTTAGCAATTGAGGACTTAGGTTTCTTTAGCCAATCATCATTAATAATTAGCCGATAGGCTATTATATGTGGGGGAACCCCACCGGCATTTCCAGCAGTCTGACGCCGGCGGGACCCCACAAACTATTCCGGCTGGCCAGTACCTGTCACGTCGTTTTAAAGTGCATCTTCTTCTTTGGTGTACTTCATTTCCTTCATTTTTCCCGTCGGCATACTATTCTCGACATCACCATACTATGTATTTGTAGGCGGTCTGCAGTTTGGCATTAACCGGTGTCATCTCACATTATTAGTCGACTAGTTTGGGTGGTATGCAATCTTAGCCGGTTCATTTGCCGAGGGATCTTGTAGCCATTCCACAGTATGTGTACATCACCTGCGACAACGTCACATCTTTCAATTGCAGGTTTAAGTTTTGCTTTCAAAGCTTGGCCAGCGTTCATTGTATAGACTGGTGCATTGCTCGGTCCATTTAATACTTGGTTGTTGTTTATCTGTCCGCGACACGGTCCTCTCGCTGTGTTCTTTCAACTATAACTGGTGAGATCTCATGGTCGCTGTCATTTTAGGGATTTCACATCTCGTCATAGCTGTCCACCGTCTGATCTGGTACAAGGCACGGAGGCAGTAGAGGGTAGAAAATGGGGAGTATTAGGGCTGTGTTGGTTATGATGAGCGTCTGCGCTCTCTTAGGCTTAGTAACTTGTGCAAGGAACGTCGAGAAGAAGGCCGCTTATCATACGGATAATATCCCAGGCATTGGTGGTGGTATAGGAAGTGGAGTCGGTGGCGGTATCGGAGGTGGTAGTGGCTTAGGGGGTGGAGGGGGTTTAGGAGGCGGTTCAGGTCTTGGGGCTGGTTCTGGGTTTGGTGGGGGAGCGGGAGGTAGTGGAGGTGGCGGTGGAGTAGGCGTTGGTTCTGGCGTTGGTGCAGGAGGTGGGTTTGGTGGAGGTTCCAGGCTTGGAGGCGGAGGTGGTGCCGGTGGTGGAAGCAGCCTGGGTGGTGGTATAGGTGGTGGAAGCGGACTTGGTGGTGGTATAGGTGGTGGAAGCGGCCTAGGTGGTGGTATAGGAGGTGGAAGCGGGCTGGGTGGTGCTGGTTGTGGTAGCGGTCTTGGAGGAGGTGTCGGTGTGGGGGCTAAGGATTCGAAGGTGGCCAAACATGCTAAGAAGCCTTGAGCTGGTTAGCGGATGCTACTCTATTGTGAATCTTGCACAACCCTTGTAACTTTATTTTTTCTGTGTTGATTAATTTTATAGAATCGGTACTTATTAGACAGTAAATGGTCTATTTTGTGTAGGGTTCATGTTGGCTGCAAGTATTCGGTGATATGTTTTAGAAATGGCGAATCAACATGGCGAATAGGTAGGCAGTGTGTAGATTAGTGGAAGACTAGTATGTGTTCAGATTAGCTTCATTTTGTGTTCCGTCCAGTCCATTGGTTCTTGTTTATCTCTTGTTCTGAATTGGGATATGCAAATCATGCGTATGATCTGTTATATTGAAGATGCAACTTTTGAACAGTTGTAACGTGAAACCTTCTCTAATTGGACTTAGCATTTTACAATGATTTGTGAAATGCATGTTTGCATGAAGCATTTTACGATGATTTGTGAAATGAATGTTTGCATGAATATATTATGAGTCTATTCTGAAAGGAAGGATACAAATCAAATGCCAGTTATAGGATGGCTTAACTCTAGAAGATGGTTTAAATATACTTATGTTTTTCTAGAAATTTGCTAGATAGCATCCATCTAATGTTCGAATCAATTTAATATTTTAGTCTAATTACAGATGTGAAATTATAAATGTTTGCACGGGCATGCTTTCTACGGTTTTTGTTAGTTTGAGTTGTTTCTACTTCGAACTATGGTAATGAAGAAAAGCACCCTTTTAATGGTAAAGTTTAATTTGTGGCGAGTCTTGGTTGCAAGGAAATAAGGCCTGTCAGAAGAGCTTAAGTCATATTTACACAGATCTTTTCTGTAATTGGCGTTTTCGAAGGTGTATTGGATTGAAAACTGACAATCTTTAAATATAATTAATTTATGCACAATTGTTATTTTATTTCCTCAAAGTACGTGTGAACAGTGAAAGTGGTATTTAAAATTGACGCTCTTAAAATATAATTAATCTATACTCGTTAATAAATATCATATAGTTATTTTATCTCTTGACGCGACTCGTAATTGTGCGAGAAATACATAACCACACGTGTTTTTCCTTTAAATGTTTAAATCTTTGTTCATTTAATTCTAGGACGAAGTTGATCTATGTACACATTTAATTCCAGGATGAATTTTATTTATGTATATTTTGAAGTTTAACTATTCATTTAATGTTGGGATGAAGCTTATACTAAATGTATCATGTTAAAATAGTGTTGCTTTGTTCAGCTGAATAATGCAAAATGTCATTATTTTAATGTTCTATAATTGTTCTAAATGTTTTTATTAGATTAAATATGATATGTATTAATTTGTTTTTAATTGTTTTTATTAAGTTGAACTTTGAGAAGAATTAACATGAAATAATTAATATTCCTGTAAATTTGTTAAACAAACCAAATAACACAATGACTATTCCTTTAAACCATCTTCTAGAATAATTAATTTAAACCATCTTCTATAATTAGGTAAGAGTATGATAATGACTACATTCCTTTCTTTGTATTGTTTGTCAAACAACACAATGTGGATTTAAAAATTTGTAATGCAGTTAATTAAATTATTAGGAAATTTGTATGGGGATAGATAAAAGAGTATGAAAATGAACCCACCATCACATAATACTGTGTAATTTATTGTTATCTCAAGATAGGGACCCAAGTAAATGGTAAGGGTATTTAATACAAATATTACTAGATTATGCTTTCCCCATTTCATTAAAGTGGATCTTAGAATTGTTAAGTATTAGAAGAGTATGGGGGTTTATACAAATGTAAAACTATTATTTGATAGATATATGAATATATATATATGTGGCTAATATGGTTTCTTGCATACCATGTATTGTTGACCCTATTATATGTTTTCACAAGAACTTTAAACTAGAGATTAAGCCTACTAGGTCCTTGGTTTAGTTTTATTTATTATGGAGATGATTGTAATAAGTGGTTATTTATTGTCTTGGTCAAAGGAGATATAGGTATAATATAATAATGGGAAAAAATAATGTCATTGGTTTAAAGTGGTAACTCTTAAAGTGAGATATGTTAATGTAAGATAAATACATAAACCATACAAGTATTGTATGACTACTTATGATCAATTACAAGTAATAAATGGTCAAAGGATGATGCATAAACATCAATTAGATTACAATTATTCTTTCTTGTCAATGGTGATTTGTAATTTTATTTGTTGGGACTTAATGGTGAGTTAATATATTGGAAGTTGTGCCAACTCCACAGAGGAGAGAAATTTCCATGGATATTATCTAAAGAGGGGGACAACATATCTGTGGAACTTCTACAATTTATTCTTTCACATGGAGATGGGATAAGAGGATCAAAGCAAACTCATTAGAATAACTAGAAAACCAGAGTTAGGGATCCACTATATTAGTCACAAATTAAAAGCTTCTCTTTTTGTCAAGGCTATAAAATTCTTTAGCACTAACGCCAACCACAAGAATGTAGAAGCTTGTTTGATACCATTAATTTCTACATTTGAAGAATTCAATAGAATTTTCAAATCAAATTCTTAGATTAATAAGTATATAACATGCTTGAATAAAATAAATTAAGTACACAACATAGTCAAATCAAAGAATTTAAGTACGTAGCATACTAAATTGAAATATATCAATAAGTATAAAACATACTTACAAAATATATACAATCTTTGTGTCATTCCACCAATTTATTTTTTAATAAACCACATATTGATACTCTAATCTTCGTGGATAAGTGTATTTTGTGGTCAATTATTACAATTTTTTATTCAATGATCTAACCCCATATTTGGTCAAATTTTTTTATATGTGCCAATTTTTTTTGAATTACACATCTGATTTCTCTATTAGATACCTCCTAAGCCTTGTGTTTTACTAACAACTACTAATCTTGTAGAACACTCACTATTCTTCATATATGATAGGGGCTTCTAATTTTTTTCCTTGGTGGCAAATAGTATGTTCATTATCTTTATTCACAATAACTACATAGATATGCTTTGCATTGAATTATGTATTTAATTTAACAATTAATTCAATACATGATATAAATATACTACAAAATAAGAGAAAATATTATTTTTGATTAAATAATGCATCTATAATATACTTGGTTGAACTAGATCTAAAAGTTGGACAAAGTCATTTGAAGACTCCATATTTGTGAGTTGTAGTCCCCTAGGAAGTTGATACATCTCAAGTGGGCTTAAAATTCTACAGTGCCATTAATCAAACCACTATTTTGAGTCACTCATTCTAACTAAAATCTATACATGAAAAAAATACATGATCTAACTTAGTTTGAATAGTCCACGAATTTGAATTTGAGTTTGTAAAAGAGTGGAACTCACTTGATCATGTATATGTACAATAATATTCATATTTTGCAATGTTAGCTTCATTTACTAACCCAAAAACTTTATGAACTATAGACCCCCCTTTGTTACCTTGACCCATTATAGAGTTACATCATTCAATGATGGATGTTGAATCTATCAGCTTTATACTATTTTTGTATTCAACACTTCTCATGCTAAGAATCTTTTAACATGCGTTCTTACACCAACATGCATTCCTACACCAACATGCTCCCTTTTTACATGTCTTGTCTTAGAGAAATTCTATATATGGTGAACATCACTCATCTTATGTATCCTACTCAACTAAGCTGAACGTCTTGCAAGAATATTTGAAAGTAGGTTTCTAACCTTTAGAGGCTTACATTCTCTCTCTACTAATTTAAGGGTTTTCCATTTCACTAATCAAATTGTCCTTGTAAAGTTGATCCAAAATTTCTTCTACTAAATGCAAACCCCTTTTTTCCGGTTTTGTTTCTTCTCCAAGGATACTGTGGAGGAACAGCCTATCGGCGTAAGTATTGCACCTCATTGGTGCAAGTGCTAGTCATTACACTTTTTAGGTCCTTATTCATATGTTTGTTTTACTTGCTTGTTAATTACTATTTTCATAATGAGATAACTAGAATACCAAAATATTCTATTATTGTAGTAGTTGAAAAATCAGTCAACACCCTACCATTTAGAGCAATTATCTTTCTATAATCAACCAAGTAGTGCTCTTTGCATTCCATTATCATATTAGGACATTGAATCAGAGTAGAGAAGCTAATAACTTTGGCAATCCAATTCTCAACTACTTTCCTTTCCTTCAGTGTAGGATTAATACCAAATATTCTCTCTGAATTCCTCCATGTCTACATGCCTCGGGTCTGTTTCACCTACAAAATTCCATCTTGAAGTAATTTTGGTTTCAAGGAACTCTTTAAAATTGTACTTCATTTTTCCTACCCTTGACATCTAGATCAACATAAAATGGACTTAATAAACATCACATAATCTTCTCTGGAAACAATAAAGACATCCTATGCAATATTTTAATAATTACCCATATGTCACAATTTGTATAAGAGGAAAATATCCAATATTTCAAACTTATCATCTAAATCTTTTGCATGTTTAAATATTCAAAATTCATGCAAAATTTACTTAAAATAATCACTTGTATCACTTACCAAACCATTGCGGAGATTTAAGGGGTACAGACTTGCAAAAAAAATTGAGGGTTTATGGATATGCAAAAAATAACACCCAAACAAACCCAAGAACAATATCAATAACATATACTTTATAACTTAATCGATTGCAGCGATTCAAGATGTATATGATCTTGTGGGGAAACTCGATGTATGTGGACAACCATTATTTTCATATCTTTTAACATGTTGTGGAAAATAAAGTGGTTAGTGCAATACCATGAAAATAAGACATATCCCAATCATAGTCAAAATCCTATAATGAAAAGACATTGAAAAAACTTGTATCTCATGTGGTTATTGTGAAAAATGAAATATGGACGAATAAACCCATAATTCTCATAGTAGAGATGAATGAAGGGTAGAATGTAAGAGTTGGAGATTAAGGAAAGATCTAATGGTAGTGGATGTTGCAGGAAATTTAGGGGTATGCAATTAAGTGTGAGTAGTACGCAAAATTCTACAACACACTTTGTTCTAGGTAAAAGTTAAAAAAATAGTGTGAGACTTTAAGTGGGAGGAAAATAGATGGGGATAACTAGCAATATTTTGTAACAAAAATATGAAAAGGGATTGTGAATTTTCGCAAAGCATAAACTCTTTTGTGGAAGTTTGATAGATATATGAATTGCAAGAATTTGACTTGGACAAGTAAGATGTCAATTCATGTGTACAACTTTGCAAGATAGTTATTAAATCTTCATCTTAAACTCATGAGGCTCAAAATTTGAATTTCAAGCCACTCAATTTAGGGCTTATCACACATACACAAAAATGCCAAAAAACTCACAAATGTTTAAAAATTCTCCAAAGACCCTAGCTAGACCCTTGCTTTGGTCAATAATGGTGGAATTTAATCTAGGGAATCAACTGCTAAATAAACTTACGAAAAATGTCTAATGATTCAGCCTTTAACTTTATACCCAATTCCAAATTAACTCATCCATAAGCCAACACTAATATTTCAAACTTCATTTTTTGTGCATTCACAATTGACAATGATATTGAACCTTGAAATTTAAAATGCATTTAAATTATAATCAAAACCTAGGACGACATTAACATTAACATTTTTCATTTCATTGCAAACAAATGAAAAGAACCAAAAAATAGAAATATACCAGATAAAACATGGTAAATGGACTAAAGATCACCTTCACTCAAGAAGCAAGCTCTTGATCGCATAAATTCACTCCAAAGCTCAAACAAATCTAACAATTGTAAAAATGAGCATAAAATTCCTAATAAAACATTATATACTTCGACTAACCCTAGATATTAATGTAGTTTTGTATTTAACAGGATGACAGGCACTTCATCTTAATTATTTGTGGTTTGGACTGATTGTAGAACTTCGATAGGTATGTGACCATTGGGAGTAAAAAAAAGTAAAGGATATATCTACATAAGAGTTGAATCTTCACAATTTTGGGGAAATATGACCCATCCATAGGAACCTAAAAACTTTGAAACTCTCTAATAGACTAAAAAATTTCCCTTTAAGCCCTTAAATGACCCCAAAAAAATGTAATGACCAAAACCTTTATTCGACTTCTAAGACAAACACCTTGAAGTCCTCAACATAAAAACACAAAATCCCAAAAGTTAAGACTATGACTTGAAAAACCAAAAGCAAAAGAAAAATAAAAGGGGGTTCTCATTTTCAATAGGGTGTGTGTACAAGAAACAATATATACCATGAAAAACACCATTGTAATTTTTGCTCCCAAATGTCTTAATTTACAAATACAATGTTATGGAAGGAATATTGGACTAACAAAAAATAGTTATTACTAAAGTAGAAAAGTATTTACCAAAATTATTGTGGTATTGCTAGAACACCGATACTTGACCTACAAGTTTTAAACTAGTATTTTGGTGAAGTTTCATGGCTAACATGTACAATGGAGGCATAAAGACTTTTGAAGTCAAGAAATAGAATGTATTTGTCATATAGATATTTCTTTTGTTCTGACACCAACCCTCCCAAGTATGGTGGACCCTTTTTGTGTTTTACATAATGAGAAGGCTCGGTGGCATCATCAACTACAGTAAAATAATCAACTTATTTACTAGCATCTGTAACCCCACTATTTGAAGCTAATTTTATTTTTCATGTAGTTATGTCTTTATCTCAAGCTAATAGCTTGTCCAATACAATATATTTCCTTGCATGGAACTCATGGAGTAGAAGATACTCAATTCTTTGTGCCCTAGCCTACTACAAGCAAGCATGTTGATGAATATATTTTTTACTACAAAAACCATGGTAAGAAATAATTCAATAAATAAAGTATAGTTCACCTCTAGTGTTTTACTCCAAATATTTCCTCTAATTGTGAAGGAGGGGATTCACTACTCCCAAGTCCCAAGACAAACAAGGTCTAAAGGGAGCGAATTACCCTCAGTCACCTCAATGAAAAAGGTTAAAAGACAAGATGGTGAATGAAGGAAAAAGCTAATCTATGTATTTGGGTTTTCGGGATGGAGGACTTCAGGAATCAGGTGAATATACCACAAAGGTTTCGGGAAATAGACCAACAGGCTCTTGGACAGAGGATGGCAGCACATGAAGTGGACAACAGCATGGTGCACTATCATCTCAGGGATGCACTAGCATCTTGTATGAACAAAGAGTAAATTCTCTGACCAAAAATGCTCATGGCTTGCTAACAACCCGAAAGTTGGAATCTAACAGTTTAATAGGAAATAACAAAATACAAGAATGCATAAAAAGATAAGAAAGTACAACAAGAAGAATAGTTTAAATGAAAGATAGACTAACTAGAAATGAAATAGCAAGTAGAAAGAAAGAGATATCCAACTCACGGTAGGTCCAACCTCCCTCAAGCTCCACATGAATGAGATCCTACACACATGGAAATGAGAAAATGTTGGGGCTAATTTTTAGGGCTTACCTCAATCAAACCCCCGCTTTGGTGTTTCCACCTCCATAGACAACCAAATAGACCAGAATAGAGAAATAAAGATAAAGAAGTAATAGACAAGACATATGATTGGATTAAATTGTGGTCTTAAATTACTCTTGAAATGGGTTTGATTTAATATTTTGGAAATGGCTTCCTCAGTTCATCCTAAAGTGTTAATCTAGGAACGTAGGCTTTTGAACCGTGTTGTGGCAATATGTCGAAGGGCTATAATTAATAAACCAAGGGTTGATGGATGAAAATTAGAATTGAAAACACATTCTTTAATCTAAAATTCAAAAGCACGCTTTAAAAATAAATGGAATCCTTTCTTAAATGATTGTTTACCTATTTTAACCAATCTATATATTTTTGATCTAACACAAACTCAATATATTATGACATACAGGTGTTAACAACAACCTTCTCAATAGTAAAAGAAAGAACTCAGTTGCCAAAGATGTATTAAATAAGTGCAGGTGACAGGAAGTTCAATTGTGACAAGAGGTTGGAGTGCAACAGGAAGATGAAGTGTGACGGGAAGTTGAAACACAACAATGAAGAGATACAAAGAGAATGGAATGCGATGGGAAGTTCTACAGGATGAAGCACAACATAATCTAGAATGAAAGATACAGTAGTTTTCCTACAACTGAAGCACACTCCTTACTCCTCAAACCACAATTATAGTCCATAGAAAATTCATTGCAATTACTTTAGTATCAAACTAATCACTTAGCTTAATCTTAAACAAAAATCAAACTGATCACAGAGTATACATTCAACAGAGTGTAAATCTTCTAAGAAATACAAAATCTAAGCTAACAAACCATAAAACAATCTCACCAAGCTTCCCGAGAGGGGGCCCTTCCTCTGGTCCATAGGGTGAATGTGCAAAAGCATTTACACTACTTCAAGCCATGATCAACACATCTAGATTTAATAATAATAGTGATTGACATTTATGAAGGTCATGTGTATATATTCTTATTAGTTTAACTCGAAACACACACACACACACACACACATATATATATATATAGGCATAGATGTCCATTGATCACCATCGAGTAAAAACGATAAAGAAAACATAGTTTGTTATGGCCGATGGACACAAACTGAACAATTGTATCTTTTGGGTTGGCCACAGGCCACAAACCCAAAATAGTTCAAAACAACAAGTTTGAAATAAGTAACAAAAACAAAAACGGATGAAATTCTTTCACACGCATCCCTCATTTCCCATCTTATGCTGCTCTGGACTTGTCGCTTACAGGATTAGTTTCCTTCTTCATATTTAGTTCCTGTAGCAAAACCATCTGAAATTTATTATTTCCTCAACAATTTCAACATTTCGAAAGTATTCTCTTCTTTTTGAAAACATACCAAATATTCTTTATTTCCCTAACAATTAATGGCAAGGACTTAGGAGAAGGTTAAAATGGGAACAAAGTTAAACGAAAAGGATATGGAAATTAAACACATTTGACACCCATCATTTCCCCCCAGCTTAAGGATTTTGCATGTCCTCATGCAACCAGGCGAATGAACTTGCACCAATTTACTTGACTTGGCCCAATTGTTTCCCCTTTAACTTTATCTGTTTGTTGACTACCTGTTGCATTCAATAGCTGGGTCTCCAATTGTTGATTTTCTTTCTGTAGATTTGCAATAATTTAGAAGAATTTCTCAAATGGAATGAATGGTTGAGAGAAATCTTCCTTTGAAGTTTCATTCGGGACAACAACAAGAGCCTTTAGTGCCTCTGGTTCAGTAGCAATCTCTAGAGATGGAAGAGAGTCTTCTTTCATACTTTTAGTTTCTTTGACATTCCTGTTTTGACCAATATTTGTATCATCCTGAGTACAATCCTCTTCCCTTGTAGTATTTTCAACATTCTCCAAGGTTTCTTCATTATGTTGCATTCTTGTTTCAGGGAGAGTGTCCTCACCTATGGTATAAGCCATTTCTACACTGGCCTTCAGGGCTTCATTTCTCCATATATCCTCAGAGTTTTCTTTAGGATTCTCCTCACCCCCACTTGTTTGGTCTATGCTTTGTGGCTTCTGGCTAGGAGACTCATCGCCGGGATGTTCACTTGTCAATTTAGGGTCCTTTGTCTCTTCAGAAGGGAGAGTCTGTTTGAGGTTTCTCGGCCTGCTGTATCTTTTTATGCCGATTTTGACGTCTAAGTTCCCTAGCTGTTTTTCCAATTTTCTTACCAAAGGATTCTATAATCTCCACATCAGTGAGGGAATGAGCTGCCTCTACTAACTTATCCAACCTACTAGAAGTACTTCTTGAGCTCCACCTAATGGTAATTAGGGTTTCCATAGCAGGTGAGATTGAGGCAGTCTTAGGGCTAGGGCTAGGTTTCTTGGGGGTTTCACCGACAAGAGTTCCCTTTGATTTCTTTCCTTTAGAAGATAGGGTTTCTTCTGTAACCGTTCTTTTTAGTTTTTTTCTTTTTGAAGATTCCCCAGCTAGGGTTTCTTGTGTGGTAGGGCTTCTAGTGTGTTCATGACTCACAAAAGCATCCCATTCTAGTGGAGGTTGTATAGAGTGGAGGCCATGCATGACTATGAGGTTGATTAACCCATGATGGGTAAGGGAATTCACATGACCTTTTCAAAATTTCCTACTGGAACGCTTAAGCAAACAATGCAAGTAATATGGAAGATTAACAAGTTGGGCATGTCTCAAATGCGACATGAGATGAATATGATGTGCATGAATATACTCATATCTACCTTCACAAGTAATATACTGCATTAAAAAAAATTCTACCTCTCTCCATGGAGATGGAAAAGATTTTCGTTGGTGCCCTTGGCCTTGCACATACTCAGGATTCTCCTCGTTGCAAGAAATGCTTACGTTGGAGATTAAGATCTGTGACCCTTGTGCCAGAGTTGGGAAAGAACAAATTTCCTGTCTGTGGAAGACCAGTGACTGAAGCAACCATATGAACTATGACCTCAAACTGCAAACCCCTTAAAGTGGCACTCTTTTTATGAAATGCTATTGCGAATTTCACGACGACCTCCTCATCGAAACCACATAGTTTCTCTAAATATGTCGTCCAACCAGCCTGTTTAAAAATCTTATATACTTCTTCACTGGCAAGGAGTTTCTTCATAGATAAGGGTTCATGCTAGTATGTTCACCTCCCATGGTGCTGAGAATGTGGCAGGAGCTTCAACACAGGGTATAGTGGCAATTAAAATAATAGGGAATGGTTAAATTTAGGGTTTATCAATGGTAGATTACAGGTACAACAGGTAAAGGATTACGATAACCGGGTGAGGTGGAAAGTGATGCAAAATTATTATCAAGTAAGGTTCATCCAACTCATTTAATAATGAATAGTTAATTCATACCCCCTAGCTTAATGGTGAACCATCTCGGTCACGCCAATAATTATGAGAAAAATAAAAAATATTAAATAAGTTTAAAAAGAGAGAGAGAGTACTCCCTGATACTGATAACCGTGAGGCGAATGGCCGGTGATAGGACGACTGGAGGAAAAACAACAGGTGATCCAAGCTGGTGATGACATCATGAAGAAATATGAATAGATTCACACCATGAAGAATGATAATGTAGTAGTACGAAAGAAGAGAGGCTGAGCAGAAGTGTAGCAGATGTGATGGAAAAGACGTCAGCGATAGCATTAATGCAGTGGAGATGGCAGGCGATGACAAGACTGTGGGACCCACAAAATGAAACTGACCTGTGGGAGTGTGCAAAGGCCGATTAACAGGAGCCCAGAAAGTGGCAAGAAGAAAAGGTCCTACCGCCAAACCGAAGCGACGTTAAGGCCTATGAGAAGAGACAACGACAGAAAGAAAAGAAGTTCCTCCATCCAGAATGCATCAGAAAGTATATAAATCTCTTATCGCACCATAGAATAGGTAGCGATAGGAGATATCACTGACTATCACCATATTTATGCTGCATTGGATGTCAATATATATATATAATTTTTTATTACAGCAGTAGACTGTCGGTGACCCGGTTTTCAGCCCATCGCCACCTAGTGGCATCGGTAATCGGATTTTCACCTCTAAGTTATTGTAGCAGTTAGCATTTTCCAAAAACTGGTTTTCAAATGCCAACTGGCCAACAACGCCCGAAGGTTTTTGCTATTGGATCTTTTATTGTCCTCTTTTATTTTTGTGAAATTTATTGATCAATTCCAAAGGAGACCAAAAGGAACAACAGTGAGTTCCTGCGCCACCTCTAAAAAGAAAGCTTCTTTGGAAAGAGGCTTCTTGTATAGTTTGAGGTGGCGACCATTGACAAGGAGAGTCCTTCTTTCGGAGTCCACTGTACATAGATGAACAATGCCATTAGCATATACTGTCTAGATCTCATAGGGTCCCAGCCACTGTGTGTGAAACTTTCCTTTGAAGTCTTGGAAGCGGGAGTCGTATAAGAGTGCCCAATCTCCAGGTTGGAATGACTGTTGTCGGATGTGATGGTCATGCCATAGAGCACGCTATTTCTAAATGACCTCGGTGTGGAAGAATGCATCCTGGCACAATTCATCTAAAGAATGTAGTTGATCAATGTGTACCTTTTGTGCATTAGAAAGACTCATACCCAACTGTAGTGCAGTGCGAAGAGTTTTTATCTCAAACTCAATGGGAAGAACTGCCTTCTTACCATATACAAGTTCATAATGGGTCAGACCAATGGTAGTCTTCCATGTTGTTTGATAGGCCCACACAACTTCAAGGAGTCATGTAGCCCAATCACACTTATGAAGAGCAACTATCTTAGTAAGAATATTCTCAATCTCTCTATTGGTGACTTCTACCTGCCCATTGGCTTGAGGGTGATAAGGTGTAGACTTGCGATGGTGAATTTCATACTCACGAACCAAGGCAAAAATGAGTTCAGACGTGAATTATGGTCCTTGATCTGTGTTATCTCTTGCGGCACACCAAACCTTGTGAAAATCTTAGAGTACAAGAAATCTGCTACTTTTGTATCTTTGGCATGCTTTAGAGCTACCACTTCGACCCACTTGGTTACACAATCGGTACATACAAGGATGTATTCCTTATTTCTTGATGGTGGGTTGATTGGGCCAAAAAAATCAAGGCCCCACTTCTCAAATGGCTCTATGGACAACTGCGGGTGTAAGGGAATCTTGTTAGAGCATGTGGGTTAGCCCATACGCTGACACTTGTCGCAATGATGAACATAGCATTTACAATCCTTGTGGATTGTAGGCCAATAATAGCTTGCAGCGAGAATCTTCTAAGCAGTCCTCTGAGCAACAAAGTGTCCTTTGCATGGTTCTATGTGGCATGCATGAAGTATATCAAAGACATCATCTTCGGGTACACACCGCTGCATGATATTGTCAATGTCGGTGCGAAAGAATAATCTGTTGATCCATGTGTACTATCCATTGAGTCCAACCAGCTTCCATTGTTCCCTCAGAGAGAAATGTGGTGGGAACTTGCATGTTACCAGATAGTTTGCAATATTGGTGAACCATGGGCTCTTTGTTGATATAGCAAAGAGGTGCTCATCTAGAAATGTGTCGTCAACTAGAGTAGGTTCATTGTTTGGCTGTTGTAATCTGGACAAAAAGTTTGCAACCAAATTTTCTTGACTAGGCTTATCAAGTATACTTATATCAAATTCCTAGAGTAAAAGCAACCATCTAATAACTCTACTAGTTACCACAGGTTTATTTATTAAAAATTGAATTGCCGAATGATCTGTGTGGACAAATACTTTATATCCAGTAATATAATGACGAAACTTATTAATTACATAAACAACAACTACAAACTCTTTTTTAGTTACCGTGTAATTTACCTTGGCCCCTCTTAAGTTCTTGTTGATGTAGTCGATGGAATAGAAGAGATTATCCTCTTTTTGTCCAAGCATAGCTCCCATCGGACAATTTAAGGCATCAGTGTGAATATGAAATGGTAGTTCCCAGTTTGGACCTCTAAGGACTAGTGTGGTTACAAGTTTTGTCTTGATGGCCTCGAAGGCTTCTTGACACTCAGGTGTCCAAGAGAATGCAACTATTGCAAGGTGTGACCCTTGGTCTTCCTTGCAACACTAACGCTTGGGTTTGTGACATGGTCTAACTGCCTCCTGTGGTTCTTAACCAAAGCTTGTATCGGGCATTGACAAGTCGATCTTTATGTGCAATGGAAAGTCCAACAATTGGTATCAGAGCTGGTCGCATGTTCAAACCCTGCGCTTGTGTTGGGGGGGATTGTTGCAAGGTGTGACCCTTGGTCTTCCTTGAAACACTAATGCTAGGGTTTGTGACATGGTCTAACTACCTCCTGTGGTTCTTAACTGAATCTTGTATCGGGCATTGATAGTTCAATCTTTTGGTGCAATGACAAGTCCAACAACAACGTCTTTAGCTAATAAGGAAAAAAAGGGAGAGGCAATCTTGCTAAAAATTTGGATAAATCTTCGGTAATATCCTACATGACTGAGAAAACTACGAACATCTTTTTGGCTAGAAGGTGTAAGAAAGTCTTGAATAATTTGGATCTTTTTAGGATCCACTTGGATACCCTTAGAGGAGATGTAATGGCCAAGAACTATCCCTTCGGTCATAAGCATATGACACTTTTCATGACTCAATGACAAATTGGTATCTATACAACGCCTAAGTACCTTTTCTAAGATTGTTTTAGCCTCTTCATAAGTATTACGATGGACAGTAAAATCGTCCATTTACACCTCAACACAATCATTGACAAGATCCACAAAAATGCTCAAAACTTCTCTTTGAAAAGTGGCAGGGGCATTACATAAACCAAATGGCAAGACACTATAGGAAAAGGTGCCCTAGGGGCAAGTGAAAGTGGTCTTGTCCTGATCTTCTGGTGCTATGTGAATCTGGTTGTAACCGTTGAACCCATCCAGAAAAGAGAAAAACTTCTTACCTGCAAGAGTGTCTAATACTTGATCAATAAATGGTAATGGAAAATGATCTTTCTTAGTAAATTTATTTAATGCTCTATAATCAACACAAATTCTCCATTTACCATTTTTCTTAGGAACCACAACTAAAGGAGAAACCCACTGACTATCTGAAATAGGATATATAAACTAAACATTTAACAGTTTTTGTAACTCCTTAACTATTTCACACAAGGCAGGGCTGAGCCGACGTTGTGGTTGCCTAATTGGACGACTACCTTCTTCAATGTAAATATGGTGGGTGCAGGTGTCACGATGAATGCCATGCATGTCTTGGTATTCCTAGGCGAATGCACCTTTGTTTGTTCTAAGCATGGCGATAAGATCTTGGATTTGTTTAGGGGTTAACTATGGATTAATGTTAAGTGTGCGATTAGGAAAAAATTCCATAGCTTCTGATTGTGTAGGTGATTCAATGGCTAAGACTTGGGAGGTGGATGGCATATCATTCGAATTTGCAGAAGATAAGAATGAACCATACAAGTAATTATGGGGCAAAAAGTGATGCAATGTGATAAAGTGTTGAACATAACATGAACTACCCACCAATGGAAAGTTCCCAAAAGGACATTGAGTAGTTATACCTAAATGGAGGACCATGCTTTCAAAAATTTCATTAAACGTATACCTGTTCTAAAGGAAATTAACAAGAAAATTATCCTCAGTAGGTTCCTCCATATCTAAGGCTTTATCAATTGTCAGAATTGGCAATGACTCATCTAAGTCACTATCAATCCAAACTGGGTCCTCCGTCTCCAACAAAGGTTGTGCTAGCGGGTATAGAGTTAGTTGTTTCATGTGCTCGCCATTAGAAATGACCATGTTCCCTGACTAACAGTTGATAAATGCATTTGCGACTGCTAACCAAGGTCACCCCAAGATCAGGGGGTATCACCCAGTTTAATTTTTTGCTGAAAAATCACAAAGTCAGTTGGGTATTCCCATGAATCAATAAAAAGGATTACATCTTCAATCACACCTTCGGCTTGACCAAAGATCGATATGCCATTTGAAGAACTATAGGAGTAGGTCTAAGCCCTTCTAATGACAGTCTTTTCTTTGTTTCATTTGTCATAACATTAATTGCAACACCCAAGTCCACAAGGGTATTAGGAATACTTACTT
The DNA here is from genome assembly GCA_007258455.2 of Sequoia sempervirens. Taxonomy (NCBI): domain Eukaryota; kingdom Viridiplantae; phylum Streptophyta; class Pinopsida; order Cupressales; family Cupressaceae; genus Sequoia; species Sequoia sempervirens. The sequence goes on from VDFB02026922.1 coordinate 90,472, forward strand.
TACCAATAGATACCTTAATGATAGGACTCCCTGGATTTGAGTACTTTGGAATGGTTATGTTCCTAAGCATAGGACCTGCTAACTGTCTAATAACTTGGATGGTCTTCAGGTCTTGCTTCTTCTTTTGCTTCTGAGTACATAGATCACGAATTGTTTTTGTATAGACGGGGATGTCCTTGATGGCCTATAACAAAGGAATCTTGATGTTAACATTGCACAACTCATGAACAAAATTAAATTTAGATTGAGAGTCCTCCCTTTATGTTGGTTCAAATTGAAATCGTTTGGGAAAGGGAGGTTCTTTGGCTGGCTCTGTTTCTGACTCCTCGTTGATTTCTATAATGGTGGGCCCTTGAAGAGCCTTCCCCGACCTTAACTGAACTCCATCTAGTTCTAATGTATTTATGGGATAGGTGGGGTAACTTGTTGCCTCATTATTATATACATGTTGGGTTACCTTATTGTTAGGGTTTGGATTTGATTGCGCTGGCATTGATGTAGGTCTTGGTGGTTGTGTCAGATGGTTTGTTGGATTGATGGGCTAGGCGGCCGATGATGGCAAGGCCAAAATAAGTTGTTGTGCCTGTTGGTATGGGTTGATCATAGGAGCAGGTGGAAATTGTGATTGTGACGAAAAAATGGTTGTTGTTGGTATGGTGATGGTTGTGGCGATTGTGGCCTCCATGCCTGTTGCCACAACTATAAGTATATTGATATTGTGGTATCCATTGAGGGTATGGGGGTTGTTTCCAACCCCCATACCATCCCGGTTGATAAGAATTGGGTTGAATAGGTCCAGGGGCAAGATAATTGTTCATCATGTTAGGGTGCATTACTCAGGGTGGAAAAGGTCGCCTAGGGGCCATGTAATAGACGGGTTCCTCAAAATATTCCATTTTAGGCACACCTACAAGAAGAGGCCTCAAGCTAGAACTTCTACTAACTTCTTCTAAGGATGAGATGTTTGTCCTATTATAAGGGTAATCTTCATTGCCATGCTTCTTCCTACATATAGGACAAAATACTGCTAAGGCCTTTTCTGCCTCCCCTTGCTTTCTATGGGTATACAATGTATCTATCTGTTTACCCATGCGACTCAATAAATTAGTTTTAAGGTCTTCAAGTAAATTACCTATCTCACACTTGGTAATACCTATTGAAGTTCCTGCATAATGCAATTTTCCTAGATAATTCCTTCCAGAGGTTTGAGACCTAGAATAGTTCCTACAAATATCACATATATTGTCAAAGTCCATCTTAGAAATATTCCCTTTACCTATTAAATTTAATGCTTCCATGACATCATCTCTTATGCCTCTAAGAAACAACATTTTAATGGTATCATCGTTCAGCCCTTGTTGATGAGATCGTTGAAGACTAAACATAAAACGTTCAAGATAATCTTCCACAGACTCGTCTTCTTTCTGTGACATACGAAAGAGTTCATTCCAGTTTTCCTTGGTTTTACAGTATTCCTGGTACTTTTCCAAGAACAAATCCCTCATGAAATTCCATGTCCTAATGTTCCTGAGGTTCATAAACCAACACAGGGTTGCATCCTTCAATGTGGTTGGGAACAGTTTGAGCTTCTGCGCATCATTCTGATAATCATAACTATTACACAGCACATCAAATTCAAACAAAAACATGTCAGGATCCTCAGTAAAAAGGCCACGAAAAATAGGTAAATCTGAATGAGGAATATTCTTCATAGGGGCATCTCGCTCAAGATATGTGATAGGAAACTCAAAAGTAACCAAATTATTATTGGCCAACGCCCTATTACCATTGTTTTTGTTGTTGTTATTATTATTATTATTGGGATCCATGACGTCTAATTCCCAAGGAGTAAAATAGGTTCTAAATGGCTCGTGGGTTTCTCCTGAGAATGGACTAGCTTTAGCCCCGTAAGACTCTTGGAAAAAAATTTCAACCTTTTTGCGTAATATCTCAAAAGAGCTTGGATGTGTATTTGCGACTGTCTAAACAATAGTGGTCTCAATATCACACTTCTCAAGATCAGGTTTAGGTAATTCTAATGATTGCAACTTAGTTTTAAATTTCTCCTGAGTTGAGCTACTTCCTTGAATGGGTGATTTTGACTTATCTTACGATTCTTCGGGTTGTAGACCCTCAATGGATGGTGTTGATTTATTTTTGGGTTTTTCAGGTTGTGAACTACTTCCCTTTTCTTTTCTAATAAATCTTCCTCTACTATCCCTATTATGATTCATGCACCTAAATGACTTATGACAAAGAAAAATAAGGGTAGTTGTCCAAACGAGGTCGACTATCATGTGGACTTCCCCTTTAGCACAATGCTTCCTAGCTTAGTTTACTAGAAATTCAAGCCTTTAACACCATTCCTTGGAAATGGTGCCAAAATGATTGGATTAAACTGTGGTCTTAAATTACTCTTGAAATGGGTTTGATTTAATCTTTTAGAAATGGCTTCCTCAGTTCATCCTAAAGTGTCAATCTAGGAACGTAGGCTTTTGAACCGTGTTGTGGCAATATGTCAAAGGGTTGCAATTAATAAACCAAAGGTTGATGGATGCAAATTAGAATTGAAAACACATTCTTTAATCTAAAATTCAAAATCACACTTTGAAAATAAATGGAATCCTTTCTTAAATGATTGTTTACCTATTTTAACCAATCTATCTATTTATGATCTAACAAAAACTCAATATATTATGACATACAGGTGTTAATAATAGCCTTCTCAATAGTAAAAGAAAGAACTCAGTTGCCAAAGATGTATTAAATAAGTGCAGGCAACAAGAAGTTCAATTGTGACAAGAGGTTGGAGTGCAACAAGAAGATGAAGTGCGACAGGAAGTTGAAACACAATAGTGAAGAGATACGAAGAGAATGGAATGCAATGGGAAGTTCTACAGGATGAAGCACAACATAATCTAGAATGAAAGATACAATAGTTTTCCTACAACTGAAGCACACTCCTTACTCCTCAAACCACAATTATATTCCATAGAAAATTCATTTCAATTACTTTAGTATCAAATTAATCACTTAGCTTAATCTTAAACAAAAATAAAATTGATCATAGAGTATGCACTCAACAAAGAGTAAATCTTCTAAGAAATAAAAAATATAAGCTAACAAACCATAGAACAATCTTACCAAGCTTCCCGAGAGGGGTCCCTTCCTCTGGTCCACAGGGTGAGCATGCAAAAGGGTTTACACTACTTCAAACCACGATCAACACATCTAGATTTAATAATAATAGCGATTGACAATTATGAAGGTTCTGTGTATATATTCTTATTATTTTAACTCAAAACACACACATATATAGGCATAGATGTCCATCAATCACCGTCGAGTGAAAACAATAAAGAAAACACAATTTGTTATGGCCGATGGCCACAAATTAAACGATTGTATCTTTTGGGTTGGCCGCAGGCCACAAACCCAAAATAGTTCAAAACAATAAGTTTGAAATAAGTAACAAAAACAAAAATGGATGAACTTCTTTCACATGCATCCTTCATTTCCCATCTTATGTCACTCTGGACTTGTCGCTTACAAGATCGGTTTCCTTCTCCATATTTAGTTCCTGTAGCAAAACCATCTGAAATTTATTATTTCCTCAACAATTTTAGCATTTTGAAAGTATTCTCTTCTTTTTGAAAACATACCAAATATTCTTTATTTCCCTAACAATTAATGGCAAGGACTTAGGAGAAGGTTAAAATGGGAACAAAGTTAAACAAAAAGGATATGGAAATTAAACACATTTGACACCCATCAACATATAGAAAGCAAAGACAATCAATATGCTAACTATAAAGATGATAATGCAATAAAATAGCAAAGTGTTACCCTCCATTCTACAAGCTTGAAGAAGTTGAGAGGAAGGATGAGAGCTTCTCGAGCGTGAGATGAATGTGTAAGAGTGATGTAGAGCTTAAAACCTACAAGAAATTGTGCAGAGAGAATGGAAGCAAGAACGAAGTGGAAGAATTGAGAGTGAGGTGAGTAGAGTTGGAAGAATGAAGATTAGAATGAGAATATGAGTTCAAAATGGAGGTTTGGAGGAAAAAGAGTCATTTTCGGGTGGGTCTGCAGTCACAGGGGGTGTTACACTTTGTGGGTGACATGAAATGTAACATACCAATGTCCACTGACCTAGGAATATATCAGAGACACTTGCACAATGCACAGATATCTATAAGGCATGAAGGTATCCTAGTCAAAATTCTCTTCACTAACAAAAAATGATAAGGGACGCATGGGAGAAAAGGCTTAGAGTGATGAGATTTAGCATTATCGATTTTATAAGGCTAAAGTAAGGGTATGTTATGGGAAATTTCACTAGGGTGAAATTTTATGCCATAACATTTTTCCCCCACTTTAGCAAGCATATGTGTCAAAGCATGTGCAAGCTAAATTAGAAAGAGATTGAAGAGAATATACTAAAAACAAAGAGGAAGTAGACCTTTGATTTGGTATTCTTGACATGAAAGGAGCTTCTCCAAAATGCGAAGAGGACACGAGTCTTTGATCCTGCAAAGCTGGCTGCAATCTCACCACAAACATGTTGGCTACAGACAAACATGTTAGGTGAAAATATGGATAACATGGCTAGAGTCCATACGACAAGCATATAGGCTTGTCGTTGTTGCAAACTACATTGTAGGATAGTCACAGAAAAGACAAGACTGGTCTAGTCAGGTTGCCCTAAGCTAGACACCAATATATAAGACATCAAGACATAAGACATTAAACATCAAGGAATCCTTTTGAAAGATATTTTTGTCAAGGGGTTCTTTCATCAAGGAATCATTTTGAAAGAATACACCTTTTTGAAAATGAAGCAAATATGAGATCCCCCCTTAGAATTATGTGTGTTACGCAGAGGAGCACATGCCATTCTAAGGAGAGAGGAGAAAGATAAGAGACGTCATGGCATGAGATACATGGTGAGATGTATTCATGAAATGTTATCACAAATGTGAGGGACAACACATTGAAACAACAATATGACAAAATATAAAATAAGAGACAAAAAAATCAAGAGCATAGGGGGATCTAATTATTCAGGGTCAAAATTGTTCATAGATATAAATAGATATAAATAGATATAATATATGTATGAATTGTCATCACCCCCAAATGTATCAGAACATGAAGAAGAGCACATGAAGAAAAATGGAAAATAAAAATTGGGTCAACATGGAAGAGGCCTAAATGCCTCAACACTTTGCATCATCCCTGATGTGAAAATTCAAGATTACAACATAAAGAAGAATGATGAAACAAATAGAAGAAGGTTACAACAAAGTTTCTCTATTGTATCCAAGCACCTACAAGGGTAGCAAGGGTCATCCAGGAAAGAACACAAACATCTATAGACAAGCATGGGATAACACAAACAATCACACAAAACTAATCTAAATATGTAGAAGAGGGTTCTACCATAATCTGAATCCACCAGTAGGTCTCCTACTCCCAATCTAGATCATTTTAAGGGGAGGGAGGATGATATTGGAGGGGAGGGATAGCAAGGGAAGTACCCACTGAATCATCAACAAGGGACAAGGAATAAGGCCCTTCAAGGTCCTCTTCACTGAGCTCCTATGAGACCAATGTCATTGATCTTGCAAAGATCAAGGAAAGAGTCAAGATGTCCTCCAATGAGCTGAACATGCACTTTTCAAGAATGCCATGTGTCAACTGAGTGAGAGGAGAATAAGACACCCGAGAGTCACTTCCAACCTCGGGAAAAGGGGCGTTGAAAAACTCTGGGGATGTGGGGGTTTCCTTTGTCACAAGGATAGTGCAAGACAAAGTAGAACAAGACTCAAGAGAAGACAAAAACTTCTTATAACCATCACATGAAGCAGGGTCATCCTCAGACAGAGCTATAGTGGACACCATCAAATGAAGTGGAAGCAAAAGAAAGGAGAAATGAAGCACCATCACATGAAGCAGGGTCACCATCAAATGAAGTGGAAGCAAAAGAAGAGGGAGACAGATCTATAGTGGACACCACCTTTGTGTGAGGCATTTCCACAAGTTTTGAGAAAGGATAAATATCAAGAAGATAGGTAAGACGGGGAGGCTCCATCGAAGGGGAGATGAACACCTGCACCCTTTTGGGGTGGGGTTCATCGGTATTCGTTGATGAAGTGGAAAGAAGGATTGAGGTGATGTGAACTAAGGAAGAAGAAAATATAGAAGTAGGAGGAATCAAAACAAAAGGAGTAGATACAATAACAACAGGCTCCTCCCCACTATTCTGCAAAGCAACGTGTTCCTTAGACAAATCCTTTTACTGATGCTTATGCTCATGCACAAGTCAGTCACGTTGGTTGTGAGCACTAGAAGATGTGACCTAAGAAGAGGTTAGGGGCTCCTACTCTACCATAGGAGAAACCTTCATAACCGTCATTGGTGGAAGGATGGAATCCTTAGGAGGAGCAGGAGGAGGAGACAAAAAGTTAGAAACAAAAACAAGTGTCTCAGTGATGGGCCCCTTTCCTTTCCCTACTCTGGGAGCAAGTGGAGGAATAGGCGGATGTCAAAACGCAAGAACAACCCCACGAGAATGCTTTCCCTTGCCATACAGGGTGGTTTGGGGCACTATGGGTAAAAAAGAAGCTAAAAAACTTAGGGCTTTGACTTCTGCAACATGGGTGCCTTTCCTTTTCATGTGTTATACACAATAGTAGGAACAAAGGATGCCACAAAGGTCTGGGAAGAGGAAGCTAAAGGTGTAGAAGAGGAACTAGAAGGGGAAGGCCCAAGGGAAAGAGAAAGCTTGTCCTTCCCTTTTGGAGGGGTGAGAGATGAAGCATATTATTGTGCATGTAGACATGCCTTCAAAGAAACAACATAAGGAGATAGGGGAAAACCAACCTTCGACGTTGAGCCCCCAATCTTGTATCTGTAATAAGCTCTATATAAAATGATCTCCCTTAGGAGGGAGAGGTCTGACTGGGGTGAGATAAAAGTGGTCAAGGGAGAAGTCCCCACATGCTACCAATGGCTTGCATCTAGTATCCTGAACAACTTGCATGGTACCCTCATGGGGAAACTTCAAACATTTGTGGATCACAAAAGCATCTGCATTCATGGAGGCTAGCTATGGAATGCCTATCCTTGCTTTGAATAAGTTAGACTTTGGGATCACAACAAATGGGACTTCTATAGTCCAAGGTACTATTGAGACCAACAAAGAAATTCTGCCCATAGGCACAATAGAAATCCCATCGTGTGTGAGAAGGGTAGCCTACGACTCATCATATTTCTCCTTATGTAAATTGTTGATAAACAAGGTTTCCTCTGTAATGACATTCACACAACTTGAGTGATCAACCATAATTCCCATTACAACATTACCATTGATATGAGTGGGAACATAGAGTGGAGAAAGCTCCTTGTTCAAGGGAAAATTGTGTGAAGCGTGAAATATCAAGGACATCATTCGCATGCTCTACATGAGGAATATGAGTGAATGAGACTACATTCACATATTTAGATGGGGTAAGATCAAAATAAAATGAAGAAGGAATGACCAAATTAGCCGAGTGCGATGAGAAAGGATTTGTGTATATCTGCAACTGGTTGTTTGGCTTCACTACATACTTGTTAGAGTTATATTTTCAACCATCAAGGCGAATAGACCCATCATCGATGTGGTCCTGAATCACATGATGTGAGTGAACACATATTTCAGTGTCATGTCCAGTGACTCAATGGTATTAACAAAATTTTTGGGAGTCATACCATTGAGGATATGGCTTGGACAGTGGTTGAATCTCTAGCAAAGTTATTAATTTTTCTTTTAATATTTTTTGCAAGACGTTATTATATGATTCTAACAATTTAGTAAAAGTTATATTACGTCCTGTAGTATTTTTGTTTGTTGGAATAAAGAACATGTTTTCCACGGCCTTGTCCTTGCCAGAGACTGACATGACTGACCAACTATCCTGGTGAGAGCACGAGGATGAATCCCTGTACTGGACAACCACTTGATGGTGCTCTCATAAGATAGCACATAGATGTGCAAAAGAAGGATATTTCATTAAAATAAAAATTTCTTGCAACGAAGGCTGCAAGTTCACAATAAGCACTTTTTGAACTTCAAAATCAGGAAGGGATAAGAAATTTGAGCAAATATAGCCTGATACCGAGCTATGAAATGTGTTAAATTCTCATGGTTCCCCTGCTTGCATCAAATGAGATTGTTAAAAGTGATCTTTGGCTTGATGTTGGCTTAAAATAGCTAGAGAAACTGATTAACTAGCTGATCAAAGGACAAAATGAAATTCTCAGGCAAGGCAAAATACCATTCCAAAGTGACGTCCTTGAGAGAATGTGGGAATAGCTTGGACAACAGTGCATCATTATGGAAGAAATTAGTACACAAGGCATTGAAGGATGAGACATGCATCCACGGATCCCCACGGCTATTGTACTTTTCAAATTTCAAAATATCCACTCCCCGGGGGATAGGAGTGTTCATAATGGAAATAGAAAGAGGACTACGATGAAAAAAAGTTGAAACATAGGTTGGGAGGAAAAAGTGGCCAAATTTTATAGCTAATTCTACATGTGTCCCATGTTTTGTAAAAGAGCATTAAGGACCAGATCAATAGACAAGGTATGACTAACTGAACTACCAACATGACCACCAACACCTGCTCCGCCAAAGTCCTTAGCATCAACGCCACCAGAGGCTCTAACATCGACACCAGAAGATGCACCAACACCAACATCGATAGAGGTACCAACATCATTACCAGAAGTAGGGATGCCTTGAGCTTTAGGTGTGGAATAAATAAATCCCAAAGGTACATTATTTACTTTAGTTATACGATCATGCTTAGGCATGGTGTTGATATTGGTAAAGAGACCCACGTCAGTCATGCACAACGACACCCTGGGCATCGAGATTTCTAGCTATTTTCTAGTGATATTTGATCCCACATCTTCAGTAACACTTGAGGTAGAGGTGTAGGAGGGAACATGGGTCTCTACAATATCAACAATACCATGAAGAAGCTCTAGACCTCTTCAATCTTTAGTTAACAAATCTTTCAAACTTTCAACTATGGGAGCCACCTGGGAAAAAGCATTATCTCCTGCCAAAAATCTCGCAAGCTCTCCAAGTCTCAACTCTAAAGAGTAAACCTATTCCATAGGGACCTTGACAATATATTCATCTTCCAAAGAGGAGGCAGAGGTCAAAGGTGAGGCAGGAGGAGTAGGAATATGAGTTCTAGCTTTAATGACAGGAGGATTATATATTTGATGGAAAGTCCCATAGTGAACTCCTCAAAGGATGGACCAGTATGGAGAGGATTGAACCTCCTAGATCCCATGTATAAACTTCAATAACTCCTTCTAACAATGTGGTTAGATGTAGTTGAATAGGTCATGAAGCTCATAAAGAGCATCACAACACGTTATCAACCACACATCCTAACACATGAGAAAAAAAATTAAAATAAGGATGAAGAGAGAAGGATGGTTCACGTCGGGTTCACCAAAATGTGAAGGAGGGGATTCGCTAATCCCAAGTTCCAAGAAAAATAGAGTCTAAAGGGAGAGAATCTCCCTTGGTCACCTCAATGACAAAGGTAAAAAGACAAGATGGTGAATGAAGGAAAAAGCTAATCTATGTTTTTGGGTTTTTAGAATGGAGGACTTTAGGAATCAGGTGAACAAACCATGAAGGTTTTGGGAAACAAACCAATTGGCTCTTGACCAGAGGATAGTGGCACATGATGCGAATGACAACATAGCTCATTGTCGTCCCAGGGACCATTAGCGTCTTGTCAGACAGAGAGTAAAGTCTATGACCAAAAATGCTCAGGGCTTGTTAACAACCAAAAATATGGAATCTGATAGTTTAATAGGAAATAAAAAAATGCAAGAATACATAAAAAGATAAGCAAGTACAACTAGAAGAATAATTTAAATGAAAAATAGACTAATTAGAAACAAAATAGCAAGTAGAAAGAAAGAGATATCCAACTCACGGTAGGTCCAGCTTCTCGCAAGCTCCACACGAACTCATCCTAGACACAAAGAAACAGGAAAATGTTGGGGTTGATTTTTTGGGGCTTGCCTCAGTCAAACCCTCACTTTGGTGTTTCCACCTCCATGGAAAACCAGATAGACCACAATAGAGAAATAAAGATAAAGAAGTAATAGACAAGATGTATAAAAAGAAATGATAATCAATATGCTAACTATAAAGACAATAATTCAATGAAATAACAAAGCATTACCCTCCCTTATACAAGCTTCAAGAAGCTGAGAGGAAGGACAAGAGCTTCTCAAGCATGAGACAAACATGCAAGAGTGATGTAGAGCTTGAAACCTACAAGAAATGGTACATAGAGAGAATGGAATCAAGAACAAAGTCAAAGAACTGAGAGTGAGGTGAGTGGAGTTGCAAGAATGAAGATTACAATGAGAAGTGAATAGAATGAAATGAGAATATGAGTTATGTTGTGCCCTCAACACACGACCCATTCGAAACGGGGACCCTCTCTTTCCTTTGCCTTTCTGGATCACTTTTGGTTGATGCCTCATTTTGCGTGCCCCCTGTTTAGTGTTCAAAATGGTCAATGAGCTTTAGGGAAGTCATCTTGAGTCGACCATATTTTCACCTCCTCAAATTTTCAAAGTTCCAAGTCTTTGCGGGATCTCGCTGGCTGTTTGCCTTAGCGTTTTGCAACTAGCATCCGTGGAGTCCATCGGGCCCGCCCTACCAGGTCGCCCCTCTCGTACTTCCATCACCTCTTCACCATTTCTAATGGCCTTGCTCCAGCGGTTTTCTGCCCATCAGAACCTGGAGCTCCCGTCGATGTCTATCTAGCACCGAACTCTCAAAGGTCCATTAGCCGACTGCCACCCGATCGTCGGATCCCAGTGCTCCCGCGGTCATTTTCAAATTGCAGCCCACCAACCCTCAATTCGTCATAGAAGAATTTAATGGCCTCATTTAATGTCGCATTTTCTATAAATAGCCTAGTTTGAACTATCATTTTCATTCGCCGGTTTGTCAGAACGAGTCAGAGAGCCATCTCCCAGTGCAACCTCCGACCTCGACGAGTACCGCCACCGATCCAACGCATCTGCTAGCCAAGTTCTCACCTCATTCATCGGGTTTGTGAGGTAAGTTTTCTGCCCTGCACCTTTCTCTATGTTTTCTTTAATTTCTATGCAAAATCACTAAGTATGAGGAAGGAAGACTTAGTAGGCAGATAGATCATAATGAGACACACAAAACCCATGTGATAAAATCTTGGTGAACTTCACAAATCAACTATTATCCATCCATGAAACCTAGGTTCCTTGATGTTGTTCTTTAGGTAGAGCATTCATGCTCTACGAGCCCGCGAGTCTTCATCTCCATTGACAGTGTTAAGCAATAAAGTTAAACTTTGCGCAGCTAACTCCTCCCCGGGGTCTATCATCGTGGGAAGCTCCCATCTCCTCGCTACCTTAACTTAGTGAAAGTTCATAAGCTGAGAGGATATCCAATGAACCTTTCGGAGCCGACCCCATGGGATTCCTTCCCCGGTATGTCACCTGTAATCCGCCATTCCCAAATAGCTTTCAAACTGCAACCTCTCAATGACTAAGCCCCACTCTTTAAATTTCCCTATGACCAAGCCCTTGAGAAATCTTAAGTTGTGACTTGTATCTGCTCCCACCCCATGGACTTTCTTCTGCGAGCCACCATGCCAAATCTATCATCTTCAACGACCCCTGACATCCAACGTTCCAACCTCCGGGTTCCACTCGCGACATGACTGTTTGAATGAAAATGGGAAAAATTGTTGTGGTCAGCCTTCAATGGGTTTCCCTTGTTGAGTTGTTGTCTTTGGGACTTCCTCCCGTCCTCACTGTGATCACACAGAAAACTACTCCCGTCCTTCTATCCTTTGAGACCGACCACTCCATGACCTTTGCATCCATCAACGACAAGCAACAAAACGCGACAACCTTATCTTCCATTGGACCCGACATGGTGTGTTACTCCCACCAGGCTGTTGTATGATGTCTGTCGTATCAAAAAACAATCTCTTAGCGAACATCCACCTCCTTCGAACTGAAATGCCTAAAAGACAAGTGAGCTATGCCATTACCTCCCGGGGCCGTGAGTCCCATCCATCGAGACTCCGCCCCTGGAATGACGTCCTTCCAGAGTCATATTGAATGGAAAACATCAAACAACAAAGCTCCTTTCTGATTCCAATCACTCAAATGATTATCCAAATTCCCTCCAATCACCAAATTGAATTTGAACCATGTGCCAAAATAGGGAAACATCCGTGATGGACCCTTCAAAATTTTCAAACATGAAGGCGGGTTGGGACGGGCGGGCCACTGTGCCCTAATTGTCATCCCTCCTGCGACAACTCTAAAACAACCATTAGCCTAGGGAATTTTGACCCCTGGGGCCTGAATTATTCAAACTCCCTCCTGCAGCATGCTAATGACAAAATGAAGGAAGTGTTAGGGTTCTTAAATGATGACTGATATGATCTAACACTATTTTGCAGAGATTTGGCTAACGTTTCCATGTTTTCATGCTTGAATGTGCTCACCTCTCTTTTGCCCGCAGGATATATGGAATCAGGTGCAGGACCTTCGAGAGAGGCCGTGGAGAAGGACAAAGGGAAGAAGATAGCCAAAGCACTCCACGGGAAGGATGACAAAGATCAAATGAAGTATAAGTTCCAGGGGGAACCCCTCAACTCTAAGGTCACCACGGTATGGAAGGAGGTCTCTGATACAAACATCAAACATATAGACATTGATGAATTAAAGCAAAGGGTTCGAATGACCCCTACAACAAAAAATGAAAGACTGATAAGAAGCAGTGGGTTGGCCAAAGTTGCAGGCTTTCCTCCTGCTCTTGTTGCCCCTGAGCTTGTTATGGCCTGCAGAGAGGCATACCAAGAAGAGACTCGGACCATAGTAGACAGAGACGGGAATGTTTTGGCCAATATGTCTCCCAAGTCAATAACAAAGACTTTTCATATCCCTACCTTTGGAGAGATGGAAGTTCCAACCAAGGATGATGGAAAGGTGATGTGGGACAAGGACCCTCTCAAATGAAAAAGGCTTATAAATTAGTACTGGTTAAAAGAGAATAGGGGTAGTGCTGCCAAGGTTCCCCAGGAGCTCTTTCGTAGTGACTTTTATGAAGATTACCATGACTTGGTAACATTGCTGAGCAGAGTAATGGGCCTTCCAACTATGGCCTACTTCTAGGAGTGGATGTTGTACTTCGTTGAAGAGATTCTTCGTGAAGAATCCAAATTCTACCAAGCAGGGATAATCAGTCCATGAATAATTTGTGGTTGTAAAGAAGACCTCCCAATTCTACATGACCTCATACTTGGTTTATTCATTGGACGATCGAATACAATACAAAGGCTTGTTCAGAGTTCCAGATGAAGAACTACGTAGGGACCTAAAGGCTTATGATAGATACCCTTAATTGCAATTCACAAACTTCAAGAGGGACTACTGCAGAGTCAATGACGCTTTCATAGGTCATATCATTAGACTGCTTGGGGGTGACTTTAAGAGAAGAGTCTCCCATAGTTCCAACGCTTTCCTCCGACAATTTTCCTTCTTATTCATCAAGTTTCCAAAGTTTACCTACATTTGTGATGAAGGATTTTCAAAAAAACCATACAAGCTACCCCAGTACCCCAATGATTGAATAATTTTGCTAGAGCTTTCTAGGCAACTGTAGCAAACACACTCCCTCTTGAGTAGCGAGCATAAGGTAGGGATTCCTATCCCCTCTCCTTCGACCAAGGATAATATTAACTCGACACCTCCCAATGTGTAGACAATTCAGATAAAGAAATCGTGGAATATCATTTGAGGTTCCATACTGTCAGGCCGCAAATGGACCCCAATGGCAAATTGAAGAATATGGTTGCATCAGAATACGCTCATAGGCATCGTGTTGAGGATTTTTGGGAAAATTGTCAGGATGATAATGAAGTGCGAATGAGGCACTACATGTGCATGACTGCATATTTTGTAAGGAGGGTCAATTTATTTCCTGTACCAGATCAAGTGGAAGAAGATGAAACTACGGTGATGGATCCTTGGTATAATGCAGTTGCCAACCTGTTGTTGTCATTGATTGACTGGGATGAGCAAGAGATTGATGACCTCGATATTCTGACCAAGCCCATGGAGGCTAGAACAAAAGAATGGATTGATGGTAAAATTGTCCAATTGAAGCAACAAAAGATTACTTTGACATACAGAGAGCTCGAGAATGAGCTAGCAAGTGAAACAAACAATGGAACAACTACTACCCCATCAGGAGAGACTTCAACATCTCCTCTAACCACCAGGTCAAGGAAGAGAAAGGAAGTCGTTGAACAACAACCCAACCCCAAGGTATATGCGAGAAAGGCTTCAGAAGGTGAACCTTCCAAGAAACATAAGAGATCAGGAAGTTTCATAAAGATGCCAACCATTCAAGAGGATCAACTCCATGAGGGAGAAGAGATAGAGGCTGAGCAACCACAATCTCCACCTACTGCCTCTGATACTGCTGCTACTGTTTCCCCTCCACCTACTATTGGATACAAGGAACACTAAGGGGGGGGTGAATTAGTGTTCAATGATTTTGATTTACAAAACAAATCTAAGAACCATCAACAACAATAATAAAACTTTATATAACATTAGCAACACATAATAGATGGAAACATGTAGTCACATCAATAATCACCATAAAACCAAATATTTTTACGTGGAAACACTATTGGGGGAAAAACCACGATGGAGATTAATCCACAAAGTTTACTTTGTTAAAAGTAAAGTAAAAGAGGGGAATGCACTTGCATTCAGGCGCACTGCCTAGAGCTCATTGCTCAAAAGAGAAGGCTCACTTCCTTACAAAATATATTTGGTATTACAACAAAATGTTGAACTGAGAATACAACTACAAATGATTGGATTCAGTTCCATTGAAGCACACAATCTGACTTTGGACCTTCTACTCAAATTTGTTCTACTCTGCGTTGCTTCCCTGCTGAAAAACCCTTCAGTAGTCCAACCAATATTCGATCAACCAACTGCTCTTCTCTTTTTCGAACACATGCAAATCTCTCTTCACATCACACACACCACACATATCTCATATCTCAAAGTGAATTACCGATCTTCTTTATATATTTGCTAACCCAAAAATTTAGTACATGTTGGCCTTTCAATAAAATGTAATATACTTTGCTTATGTCGGCCATATCGGCCTTAGATATTTAATTAGAATTGAAGCGTACCTTTATAAGTCAGCTAGACTTATAGAAGGAACCCACACCAAGGTCTTAAACAAAAAAAGATAACAAAATAATTAGTCCACATACATCCGCGATCCACCACATAAAGTATGTCAACCATAATGAAAAATAGATCATAAAATATGCCACCAAACCTCTTAACTCGAGCTATGATTAATACAACACCTCAAAACTTCTTCAATAGAGTAGTGTGCAAGCTAAGAAAACTTCCTTGGAGATTCACTTCAAAATAGTGATCCGGTGAAGTAGTCGGATTAGCATACCAACCAGATGACATGTTCTTTGCTTTCTTCGCTAGTAGAATACAGAGACTTAGATTCTCTGCTAGTATAAGCACAACTGACACTGCGGATCAAACTGTAGACTCTAGTTGCCATCAATGACAACATAAGTAGCCAAAGCCGATCTCCCAGAGCCATATGCCAACACCTACCTCTTAGGTGATGGTTGCAACCTCTCCGCCTGCTGTGGACATATCGGTTCACCTTGCCTCTTCTCCACCCACCATGCAGGTTGTAACT
This sequence comes from Sequoia sempervirens, assembly GCA_007258455.2. Taxonomy (NCBI): domain Eukaryota; kingdom Viridiplantae; phylum Streptophyta; class Pinopsida; order Cupressales; family Cupressaceae; genus Sequoia; species Sequoia sempervirens. The sequence continues at coordinate 106,325 of VDFB02026922.1, forward strand.
ATTGACTCTTCCTCCACCACCACCTCTCCACTTTCCTCTGCCTCCATGTCCCTAACAATATCACTACCCCTGGCGATGACAAAAATTCCAATGCTTGTGCTATCACTTCCAGAGGCCTTCTCCCAGCATATGCAGAACATTCCTACAGAGTTGTCAGGAGTGCTGATGAACCCAGTTGTTTAGGTTGCCTTGGTGTAGATTATTGCAAATATTCATGCCTCCACTCCTCCAACTGAACCACCAGAGATGAAAGCCACAATGGAAATATCTGATGGTTGGAGAGACAAAAGAAGGAAAACACAAAAGAGATCGAGGAGGAAGCAGATGACTACCATGGGCATCCCGAGTTCCAACATCTGACAATTGACAAGGTGGTGCGCGAAGGTGAAGAAACACAATCATCGAAGAAAGATACTAAGGATCCTGGCACCAAGTACATCATAGAAACATTTGACCCAGACCTCGAGGAGGATTTGGCCTGGGAACTCAAGAATGCTAGAGAAGAGGTGGAAGGACCACCTGCTGAGGAAGAAAAGGAATCAAGTAATAAAATGGAGGAAGAAATTGAACCTCCAACTGGGGAGCATGATGAAGAAATGCCTCTTCTATGGGAGCAATAAGAGGAAGAAAAAGCGGAACAAGAAGAGGAAAAGAAAGAAGAAGATAAATTCGAAGAAGAGTCTGAAGCTAATAAGAGCCCAAAAACATAACAACCTGAGGAGCATGAGCATGATGAAGAAGAGGAAAATACCTCTAAAAAGGAGGACAACCCCAAGGAACGCATGCCCACCAAGTCCCCCATCAAACACACAATGTTCATCTGAGACTCTGGCGAAGAGGAAAAAGACACAAAGATGGAGCAGGAAGCTCTAGGTAACAAAGATATTGAAATTAGAGAAGAAGAAGGTGGTCATGAATCACCAAAGGGGGAATCTTAGATGCCTAAGTGGCTTGAAAAACAATTGGAAAAGAAGACCCCCACCTTAAGGGATCCAAGGGTGAGGCTGGAGGCCATCTTGGCCTGAGCCCAAATAAGCACAAAGAAAGAAAAGAAGCCTAAAGTCAGATCCAAATTGACCATGGATGCATCTGGATCTAGGACCATGCAAATTGCCACCCCAATGGTCAATGAAGAGGGGATAGGCTATAACGTCTCCACCATCGACTTGGGGACAGCCACCAGAGAATAGAAAATAGTCATCTCTAGGAGTATGTTGCCACGGTGGTGCATCAAATGCACAAGGATAAGATTTCAAAGGAGGAACTCAAGGCACAAGTGGTTGATTTGAAAATCTATATTCAACAATGGTCGTTAGTAGAAGAGCTCCCCACTATTTCCTCTACATCGCCACAATTACTATCTTAGAACCATATCGACAAGCTCGAGAAAAGGAAGAATTGGACTAAGATTACAGAGGATTGGTTCCGACAGGTCTTGTATGCTGGAAACATGGGCATCAATTGCGTTGTCAAGATAGTGAATAAGTTCTTAGAAGTACAAAAATACCTTGAGGGTACGAGGAAGTTTTACATTGACTTCCCAAAGGTGTACAGGTCCACCTACCCTAAAATTGAAACCATCCTCAAGCTGCCTCAGAAAACATGGGAAAAGGAGCTTGCACTGGCAAAGGATGATCACTGGATGGTGGATATGTGGAAGCTAGACTTCGATCATAGAAAGGAGATACTAGAACAAGTGCTCTATAAGGTGGATCTTGACATTGACTAGGCCAAAGAAACTAGGGTACCTACACCGAGTATTTTAAATTAATGACAGGTTACGATATGCCCGCTGTCGAGATTGATCCGAAAATGATAAAGCCTTATTTCCATAAGAAGATGGAAGATGGAATGTCAGGCGAGCTTACCACATATTTTATGAGTTTTGCTGCTTGGGATTTCACCCAATTTGAACAGGTTAGGGATAACACGACTAAGTGTGATGGAGATTGGGATACACTCACAAGCCGATCCAAGCAATGGAACTATTAGGTGATTCAGTCTGATATAATGGAGTTTGAGAAACTTCGGGCATTAATTAACAAGTTTATGGAGTATGTCCCTTTGAAGAAGCAGGAGGGAAACCCATTCATTGATGAAAAGCTCCTCACATAATAGATGCAACAAAGGAAATCAACTAGAAGACAAAAGTGCTACAGTGCTGCCACAAAAGGACAAAATAGGGAAAAGGACAAAGATATAATTTTAAATTGTAATATATTTGGGGGTAGGTGAAACCCTACTTTGTAGTGAATCTTGGCCACACAATGCAAATCAATCTTGGCCATTCTTTTTTCTTTTTGAACACTATACTTTTTGTTCTTTATTGATGGTAGATAGTTGTGTAAAGTTAGTCCAGGCATAAACAAAAAGCTATTCCAAACTTCTATCTTTTATTCATGCATGTTTATGGTGAATGAATGGTTGAATATTTGCAGTCCTTGGAAGCTTGTACAAGTTTCGTGATACTGTGATTTAATCTGGTTAAGTGAAATTATGTTTTGGGAAGGTTGTCCGCAGTAGAATCCTCCATGGTCACTGTTCACTATTAGTTTCAAATCCAGGAACTCCTTCTCCCTACCCTTTTTTCCTTTTTTTTAGAAGTAACCTATGCTAAGGTTCATTTCACATTGTAAAGCCAAATCCTAACCACTGTTTGAACCTGCAACAATTTGAACACTAACTTCCCATAAAAAGAACTCCATTCTAAGATTCACCTTCCCTCCATCTTAACTCTGTAAGTCTACCCTGTGATTACCAGCAAAATCACATTGAACCAAACTAAGAAATTCCATGCACGTCATGACCTGACACCCAAGAGACCTTGGAGTGATTTTTAGCAACTTGTTATTGGAGATTGCCTTTCAAGAGAGGTAGTGCACTTATGCACTACCTGTGTTGAGAAAGTGCTAAAACGGCCATCAACAAGTTCAAAATGGAGGTTTGGAGGCAAAAGAGTCATTTTCAAGCAGGTTTGCAGTTGCAAGGGGTGTTACACTTCGTAGGTGACAATAAATGTAATGTCTCAATATCCACTAACCTGGGAATCTATCAAGGATTCTCACGCGATGCACAAAAATCTGCATGGCACAGAGGTATCCTAGTCAAAATTCCCTCCACTGATAATTTTTTTTTGATATTTATCATTGATGTCATTGATTGGTCTAGTATTTCTATCTCTGAATTATCTCTAGTTTCGGTAGTGGTGTTAATGACATAAGGTTTTTGGTCTACGCAGATTTTTGGTCTAGCTTTATTCGGTGTAGCGTGGGATATATTTTTGCATCTACGTTGACATATTGTGTAATGCATTCATTTGTTTATATCTCCAGTGCAAGCCAACTAAGTGGATATGGAGACCCGATATAAATGTGAAGCGGTATAATCACAAAAATAAGAATGAATGAATATATATGATGTATTTCAGTGAACTGTTGATGTATGCGATATCGTTAGATAGAGTTGTGATTATACAAAAGTTTTGCGCCTCAACGAGAACTGTATTCATGCATATGCAAATGCAAATATAGCAGTTTAGTTTTTGTAATACATATTCTAGCTGTAAGCCATCTTTCTGTTGTTATAGCTTCTTTTTTTTGTATTTTGGGTAGTGAGCCACCCCGACAGTGAGCCACCTTTGTATTTTGTATCCGATTACTTAATACTTGAGAGTTAACCCTCTCTGTGGTTTTTCCCTTCTTGGGTTTCCACATAAAAATCTTGGTGTCATGTGTTGTCCTGTTGCATTGATTATGTTTGGTACTTTTAATTATGTTATGTGGTCAGCTATTAAAAAGTTTTAATCTTTTTAAAGGAATATTGATTCACCCTTCCCCTCTTAGTATTCCATATGTTCAACAATTGGTATCAAAGCCAGATCCTTTAGAAGAGTCTAACAACTCAAAGGACATCCAAAATGTTGAAAATATGGATAAAAAATAACTCATGTCCATCCTTGAAGATCTTGAAGCTATTGAAGATGAAAATAAGGAACTCTCAAAAAATCTTCAAATGGAAAATGATTGTATTCATAAGCTAAAAGATCAGATCCAGAAATTCAAGTTAAGGCATAAGGAGGTCAACAATGAACTCAAGTCAACAAATGTTACTATTCTTGATCTGAAAGCTAAGAGTGAAGAAGATGAAAAGACCAAGGAACATTTGAATAATGTAATCAAAGGAAAATATGATGAATGCAAGAAGTTGGAACAAGAAGTTGCATCTCTTAAATCAGATTTAGAAGAATCAAAGAAGCAAGAGGTCAAATGCAAAGCAAGTCGAAAAAGCTTGATCAAATTTTAGCAACCCAAAGATCACCGACAAACAAGAAAAGCTTAGGCTATGAAATTGGCGAATGCTCGCACAATAAAAGGAAAGAACCTGATCCGGTAAAAGAAGCTAAAACTAAATTTGACAAAGAAAACAAAGGGAAGTATTCAGAAAAGAAACAGGGAAGTAGGAAATCATTTTGTTTCAATGTTCATTGTTTCAATTGCAACAAATTGGGTCATAAAGCATTCAACTGTAGAACTAATGTGACTCAGAGAGTCAAAACTTACTTCAGTAGATGCTACAATTGCAATGGTTATGGTCACAAAGCTAATCAATGTTGGAAACCAAATAGAAACAATTATTTCAGTGGTTACTGCTATGCATGTTATGCATATGGACATAAGGTTGAACAGTGTTGGTTAGGACAAAAGAATAAAACCAACAGGTGCTATAACTGTAATAAAATTGGGCAGATTGCAAAACTCTGCAAAACTGGTGTAGTCAAGCCAACTGAACCAACGAAGAAAATTAACAAAGAAAAGGTCAAGTTCAAAATGAAGATCTAGAGAAAGAAAGAAGATAATAGTTCCAGCTCCAATAATTAGTCATTCTCCGGTTGTGGCCCAGGGGAGGAAAGTTCAGATCACCTCTTCCTCCTTCAAGAGAAAAGAGAATGCAAGCCTATCAGATCTACTCGATCAAGGAGCCTCCAATAGATAGGAACTATGAACAAACATCTTATGGAAATCTAGTAAAGTCACACTAGTCCGATGAATAGGGAATCGCGAAAAGTGTTATGGCGCATTTAATGCAGAAAAGGGTGCACTTATCACAGAATTAGCTTAAAAGTGAAATCAACAAAGTTTTTTTTATCATTCAAGCAAAAGTAGCTAAGGAGAAGAAAGGATTCGACTTGCATCCTAGGGTTTGTGTATCTGTAAGATGTATTTTTCTCAAAATTTTCTATTTCTCTACATTTATAGCTATGGTTTCTCCCACTTTGGTCAATGTTACATCTCAGTCTCATCTTGAATTCAAGAAATATCTGGATATATCAATCGAAAATGATATGGTTGGTTGTTTGTCGAGAATCTCGCACGGAGTCATTCCTTCAGAAGATGTTAGGGCTTACATTCATTCAAAGCTCAAGGAGTTCAATCACACCAAGCTACTTGATTTATGGATAAATGAAATCACTGGTGATGATTTCAATGTCAAACCGGAATACAAGGCACTAGTGGAAAAGAAACATGTTTGGAACGAGTTTCCACATTTCTATTTTGATGATAAATGGGTGTGAATGGATATGAGAAGGTTTCATGACACTTTTATGTGGTTAGATAAAGCTCACCTAATTAACAAAGAAGTTATGAAGGTTGTTACTGGATTGAATGACATTGAAATTCTCCTTACACTGAAGGCAGTTAAAAACAAGGAGGTTGAAAACCTAACTCAAGCTATTTTTTATGGTATGTCTCTGGTGGTTCATATAGTCACAAATTTAGTTGTGAGGTATGTTGCACAGGTTATTGGCAACATAATCTACTACACCAATAAATATAACTCCATCTTATCTACAACTATCTACATTGCATACAATATGGTGGTTAATGGAGTGGACTATGATTTATGTGAACTCATCAAAGAGAAATTTCTTGAGAATATGAATCAGTGCAAGCGAAGTAAGAAGAAGGTCGCGTTTTGGTATGGAACCCTTGCACTCTATTTGCTTTTCTATTTCATGTGTGAAATGCCCGATCTTGGTCTGGCAGTATGGTCGTCTGAAAAACTAGTTGCTCATCAAATTGTTGAACAAATGAGGAGGTATGTTGATCCTACTACACAAAAAATTGTATTTACTTCATTTTTCTCTTCATTACAGTACAAGATGCACAGCTAGGATAGAATCCTTGAGTCTGTAGTCACCAAATACAAAAATGATATCACATTCATTGTCACTAATGACAAATGTATAATGGAAGTTGTTGTATCAAGAACTCAATGGATACCAGAATTGGGGTATGAAATATTAGAAGAATATGTTGAATGTCTTGCAAAAGTTCTATTATAAATTCTGGTAGACCCTTGTCAGAAAAGGTTTGGCACAACAAAGGAAAAGTTTAGAGAAATCCGGGATGAGCAAAACTTAAAGGAAAGCAAAAAGAGAGTTCAAAATACTCTAAAAGTGATAAAGGAAGAAGGAGGTATAACTGAGGAAGATATTGCAACACTCAAAATAATTATTTGGAGTGCAACCGGTAGCTCATCTAGTAGTCCCGTAAAAGCAGTTGGTCCTCCAAAAGGAAAGGAGAGTCCATCCGGTAATAGGAAGAAAGGCCTTCCTCCACCTACTCCAAGCAAGAAGGTAAAAGAAGCGAAAGCCTCTAAGGTTAACATTGTTATTGAAGAATCTGAAACAAAATCTGAACCAGACAAGTACCATATTATGGTTCAGGAGAAGAAATCGAAAGAGGTAACCCGAGATATTCCTGATGTAGATACTTTGTTTGAAATTCTTGTTGAAGGAAACTTTAAAGAAGTTGGTGATTTATACAACATTGGCACTTCTAAGAGAAAAGAAAACATTACACAAGAATTTTTTTTGTACTACTCAAGATTAGATGGGATGTAGAAAATTTTAAAGAGGATATTCCTGATAGACTTTGGGTTGGTTTAAACACAATCCGAGCAAATGCTAGGAAAATTGATAAGGATATTATTGTTGAGGAATGTGACTCAAATTTACTGGCTTGATTGACTTCTTGGATCAGTTATGTTTTCCTCCTTCATCAGCTTGAGTTAAGTCATTGATTTTCAAGTTTATCAAACTGAAGTCGCAGGGTTCTAAAGGCTCAGAACCTCCCGACTTAGCAAATGTGAAGCGAAGGCTACTTCCTTTCTTGTTGGCGTGTCACAAGTTTTTGGAACTTCGTAACCTCTTTCATTAGGTTCGTAAGTTTGGGTTTTGAGCGATAGGGCGATCCCTTTATCGGCGAGTCGTGGGTTTTGGGAACTTCACAACCTCCGTCAAGAGGTTTTGAAGTTCAGTCTTCCAGTGATATAACGATTTGGATGCCGATTAATGTGGGGACCACTTGGGACCCAATAAGGATGGTGGATCATGAAAAAGGGTGAAAGGTGGTGATGACATGGAGGATATATGGCATGTGGTCCCATGTGCTCGGTGAACATTGGTGAGACATAAATGAATGTCTCTTCGATTAGCCGACATGGTGTTAGGTGGTTAACCCTAAGTTCGACGCTGGAGATTTGTTTGACTGCTTATCTAATGACCATAATAAGTTTATTGGATGATGGCGTGTGGCTCGAGCTGAAACCCTAAAGGGGAGTAGTAGTTTAATAGTCAGTTAGCAATAGAGAATGACAATCTCTTGAGGAGAGCGACGGTCACTAGATGTCTATGTGCAGGCCAAGAGGCTGACTAGCCAGGGGAAGCCGATTGGCCAAGAGGCTGGGGTTTGTTGGACTGGTCGAGAGATGGTGGGCACAAATTGGCCAAGCTTACTAGGTGTAGGTCGAGAGGCTGAGTGGCTGCGAACAGGCCGAGAGGCCGAGTGGCTGTGGACAGGGTGAGAGGCGGGGTGTTGGGTGAAGGCTGAGAGGTTGGATGCAGGCTAGGCATCGGACAGGTTGAGATGTTGGATGTAGGTCGAGAGGTTGGATGCAAACAGAGAGGCCAAGAGGTGGGCGCAGACTGGCTGAGAACCTAGATGCATGTCATGAGGCTGGGTGCAGGTTGTGAGGTCAGATGTAAGCTGAGAGGCTGAGTGCAAGCTGGGTGTTGTAAAATTGGTCGCGAGGCTGGGAAGTCGAGAGAGAGATGGATCTCACAGAAGGTGAAGCTCGAGCAGCTGTGCGATAAAGAGGTCGAGAGATCGGTAGTCAAGTCATGTGGCTATGTAGCCGAGTGAGATGTCTCTCGCTGAGAGAGGTGGTCATGATGGGTTATGTTGTTGGATATTCTCCAGAATGGAACAAGATGTAAACTCTGTAAAGGCTATGAGCTTGATATTGTATTATAACTGTATTTTGTTGCTAAATAATACAATGGCGATTTGGGCTTTTGGAGTGTGGGGTCTTTTACCCGAAAGGGTTTTCCCCATGTATATCTGTGTGTTTATGTATTCTATTTCATCTTTCATGGTTGTTGATTATGTTTGTTGAATCTGTTAATGGTGTTGTTGAAGCTAGTTGATTTTCATGAGTTTCTCTTAAAAGGATTAATGTGGGAAATGAACTGTACCCGTTTCCACTTTATGGCATAGTAGTACGTGTCTTTTACCGAAGGCACTACTGATCTCAGTTGTTTCTTTCTGAGATGACTGACCCCTATTTCCTGACAAGTGGTATTAGAGCCTTCTTCTGGGTTTTGTTCCTCCTTGGAGTTATTGGTTTTGGGTATACCTTCTGTGAATATTTCTTAGTCTTTCGGACTTGAGGAAATAAGAAGGAATTGGTTGATGTATTGATCCTTTGGCGAGTGGAAATTCTTGTTGTTCTGTTTAAGTTTCTGAGACAACACACAACATGGAAGATGGTGAAGATGGAGAAAATTGAGTTGGTCATATTGAAATGGTGCAACCTGAAGCTCATGAGTTGGCAACGGTATAATCCTGATGCAAGGGGTGGAATATTATCTTCTCTATGGTTGTGTTGTAGCAAAGCTTTCATATTGGGTGTCTACGTGAGAGGCTCCCTGGTGGTATGGAGATGCTTGGGTTGTCATTCAACCATGGAGTACTATGCTTGTGCTGGGTGTTTTGACCTGGTATTGAAGGCGTTGTTCTTTGCTACCCTGTTTGTAAGTAGGCTGTGGAGTTGATCATTGGATGATTTGGAAGCTTTTGAAATAGCCTGTCTCTCTTGAATGCATGTGCATGTTGGTGGTTTTGGAGTTGGCTTGAAATGGGCCTGGAGTTCCTGAACTGTTGTTTCCTTTTAAGGATGGTTTGTACTTACATGGCTTTGTGGTTTTGTAGGTTTTACAAGGTTAAGAAAAAACTTGTGGTTATGTGGAGTTGTTGTTAAGCTATTTTCTAGACCCTAGCTTTTGGGGTGTGACTAGATGGGATAGTTGTAGTTCGACATGGTTTGAGGAGGTGTGATGTCTTCTCTACATGGGAGTGTTGGTATGTGATTTGTCACCTAGCATTCTTGTGGTGGTTCTTGTGGGTTCCTTGACTATGGTGCTCGTTATGGATGTGATTAGCGAATCGGATATGAGCTTGATCTGGTGTTTGAGTCATGTTGTCTATGTGGCTATTCTCTTTGAGATCTTAGTTTTGTGTTTCCAATGCGATGATGGGTTTGCATGTTTCTGTTGAATGGATCTACGGGTTGCGCAATGTTGTGGGTTGTCTTTACCTACATGTTTGTTGTGGGACAACTCGAAAGTGGATTGTCTATATCCATGAGATCTGATTTTGTGTTGGTGCAGACTTGTTAGTTGGCCTTATTTGTGGTCACTTGTGTATTGGTGTAGTTGCTTTGAGATGAGAGGATGAATGGTGTTTAGTACCTGGATAGTTAGTTACGGGGACCTATAGCATGTTGTTGATCATGATGCTTGGAGAGCTTGGTGTCACGGTTCAGTGGGAGCTTTAGTAGTGACTGTGGATTCATCATGCGGTGGTGAATGATCTTCTTTAGTGTTGTAGATGTTACTAGGAGGGACTCTTAGATCCTGTTGTTGCAGAAGGGTTCTTTTGCATTTGTATGGACACTATTTGAAGATGTGTAGCACCTCAAAGCCATGAAGGACTCTTGGAGTCTTTGGTTGAGGTGTTGTCAATGCTTGATAGGTGATGTTGCTTTAGAGTTTGTTTTGTTTCATTTCATGGTATACTCTTGATTGTGCATTAGAGTTTTGGCATGATGCATTGCTCTTGATACCATGGTATATTCACCTGGAGCATGGGATCTCCTAAGGGGTATGGTAAAATCATGGTGTCATGATAAGTTCCTGGTTCATATGATTGGAGCTTTGACAGTGGTCTGGTGATTGGATGTATTAGCACTTGCTATCATGGGTGCTATTTTTAGTCACGTGGGTTGATCAATTGGATGGGAGTAGTCAGTTTTCTAGTTGTTGTTCTAGCTGATGTTCTATCTTGTTTCTAGAGAGTGACTTCATGGTTGTGTTCATGATTGATGGATTTGAAGTTGATGATGTATTGCTTTTGTATAGCTTGTGAGCACAGTGGAGTGGTGGCAGTGTTGGTGCCCTTGCCGTCTCTAGGATCTGATGTTTGTGTTCTTGAGACTGGTGCATATACACCTTGGCTTGTTCCTTTTGTTGTGGTGGATGGTTGGAACTATTACCTAAGTTGGTGGAAATCATGGATGTCATTGCAAGTGTCTTGGTTGGAGCACGAAAGCATTGTTTAAGATTATTGTGTTTACTTTGGAAGGAGCTAGTAAGTTCTTCGTCAAGTGGGAGAATGTTGAGGAATGTGACTTAAATTTACTAGCTTGATCAACTTCCTAAAGCAGTTATATTTTCCTCCTTCATTAGCCTGAGTTAAGTTGCTGGTTTTCAAGTTTATCAAGCTGAAGTCACGGGGTTCTAAAGTCTCGAAACCTCTCGACTTAGCGACTATGAAGCGAAGGCTACTTCCTTTGTTGTCGGCGTGTCACGAGTTTCGAGAACTTCATAACCTCCGTCATGAGGTTTGCAAGTTTGTTTTTTGAGCGATAGGGCGATCCCTTTATCGGTGAGTCACGGGTTCTCAGAACTTCACAACCTCCATCAAGAGGTTTTGAAGTTTGGTCTTCCAGCGATATAGTGACTTGGATGCCAATAGATGTGGGGACCACTTGGGACCTAATAAGGATGGTGGATCATGACGAAGGTCGATAGGTGGCAATGATGTGGAGGACATATGACATGTGGGCCCATGTGCTCAATGAACATTGGTGAGGCAAAAATGAATGTCTCTTCTACTGGGCGACATGGTGTTAGGTGGTTAACCCTAAGTTCGACACTGGAGATTTGTTTGATTGCTTATCCGATCACCAAAATAAGTTGTTGGATGATGGCGTGTGGTTCGAGGTGAAACCATAAAGGGTCATGGTAGTTGAACAGTCAGTTAGCAATAAAGAATGACAATCTCTTGAGGAGAGCGGTGGTCACCAGATGTTTGTGTGCAGGCCAAGAGGCCAGCTAGCCAGGGGAAGCCAACTGGACGAGAGGTTGGGCTTTGTTGGATTGGCCAAGGGATGGTGGGCGCAAATTGGTCGAGGTTACCAGGTGCATGTCGAGAGGCTCAGTGGTTGCAAATAGGCCAAAAATCCTAATGGCTACAAACAGGCTAAGAGGCGGGGTGCTAGGTGACAGTCGAGAGGCTGGATGCAAGTTGGGCATTGAACAAGTTGAGAGGCTGGATGCAAGCAGAGAGGCCGAAAGGTGGGCATGGACTAGTTGAGAACCTAGGTACATGTCGTGAGGCTGGGTGCAGGCCATGAGGTCGGATGTAAGTCGAGAGGCTGAGTGTAGGCTGGGTGCTGTCGAACTGGCCGTGGGGTTGGGAAGCCGAGAGAGAGATGGATCTCAAAAAAGGTGAAGACAGAGTGGTTATGCGACAGAGAAACTGAGAGGCCGGTGGTTGAACCGTGTGGCTATGTAGCTGAGTGAGATGTCTCTTGCTGAGAGAGATGGTCGCGATGGGTTATGCTGCCAGATATTCTCTAGAATGGAACAAGATGTAAGCTCTATAAAGGCTATGAGCCTGATATTGTATTGTAACTATATTTTGTTGCTAAATAATACAGTGGTGATCTAGGATTTTGGAGTGTGGGGTTTTTTACTCAAAAGGGTTTTCCCAAGTATATCTATGTGTTCATGTCTTTTGTCTCATATTTCATGGTTGTTGATTTTGTTTGTTGAATATGTTAATGGTGTTGTTGAAGCTAGTTGATTTGCATGAGTTTCTCTCAAAAGGATTAATGTGGGAAATGAATTGTGCCTGTTTCCACTTTATGGCATAGTAGTACATGTCTTCTATCAAAGGCACTACTGATCTTGGTTGTTTCTTTATGAGATGACTGACCCCTATTTCCCGACACTTGTAAATGAAGCCATATCTACTATTTCAAAACTTGTAAAAGAAGAAAGCTTAGCAAGTTTTAAAGAACTCAATCGGTTAGGGTTAAGGACAAAGAAAAGGGAACACACCCTCATGGAAAATAAAGAAGTTGCACAAAAATTGAAAGCAGAAGTTGTTGATAAGCTCACAAGCATGCCAGGAAAACTTGGGATGTTGATCGATGATGGCTCTACTACATCTGTTGCCCCCACTTTGGTGCAGGAGCACCTAGGCTAACCTCCATAGTTTAAGAAATTTTGGCTTGTATCTGACATTATCCAAGTCAGAGTTTAGTGTGTTTGTTTTGGACCTTAGAAGGTCATTGTTGTGGTTAGGTGAATTAGTCATTAGGACTAAGATTCACCAAAGTTTAATCTTCATTAATAGTCTAGCTTTAATTAGCCTTAAATAGCTTAAGATGGGATTGGAGTCTTAAATGTGTTCTATACACATCTATGTTGTTAGAAGATTCCAAGAGGTAGTTAAGGGAGTTGGATGCTTGGAATCAAGGAGTTAGAGGTCCTAGGAGTTAGGAAAAGGACATAATGATAAGTTGCAAAAAGTTGTTACAAAGTTGCATGACAACATTTGTCATGTTGCATGCAACTTGGTTATCTTGGATCCCCTAAAAGATAGGAGTGTGGGATCGACCAACATCCCTAAAAACTTGGCAAATGGCATCTATGAAAGGTGTGGCTCGAATGCAAGATGTGAGAGTTGTTGTAATCAAGTTTTTGGTTTTTGGAATAGAAGAACTCTGCATTTTCTGTGTATACCGAATGTTTTTAAGTGACAATGCTATTAGATGAGTTAGATGTATTGATTTGACATTAGATTTGTGTTCATAGAGTAGTCTTAAGCATTTTTCATTTTGTAATCAAATTTTTTTGAGTTAATCTAGTGTGTTGAATACTTAAGTTAGGTCTAAGGGTTTATTCTAGTCCTGTCCTGACTAGTCAGTCTTTTTATGGCTCCCCCATAAAATCTAGCCACAGGATCTTCCTGAGATTAGATGGATATGTTAGGGGAGCCAATAATCTATAAATACTTAGTAGTAGGAGTCATGTGGAGTCGAGCAAGTATGATTAAAATCAAACCCTAGGCGAGTTTAATATGCCTGGTTAGAGGTTTGACAGTCAAGAACTGAAGAGATCAAGCAGGGGAAAGAGGTACCGTACGGAACAAGTACAGTTCCAGGTGGGGCAGAGCCATATCTTAGTATGCTAGAAGGATTGAGGTTTCTACCAATCCATTTGAAATAGATTTGAATGAGAAATCAAGGAAACCCTAGTAATTAGGCCTTTTAGCCCTAATTGCCCTAGGTTATAGGAAACCTGTGTACGGAGGAGTCAGGGGTCTGAAACCCTGTGAATATTTTAAAGGATCAAAAAGGGTATATGGAAGTGAAGTTTGTTTTCCAGGTTGTTTGGAAAGTTTGAGCAAGAAAAGCAAAAAGGACACTGTCAAGGGCTATAAGGAATTAGGCCTTCTCAAGGCAAACTCTTGAAATCGATAAGAGTAAAGATTGAAGACCATCCAATATGGATCTAATTGGATGTGAAAGGCATGTTTCCAGTATCTCTAACACCCCTGCAAGCAGTTCAAGGTGTTGTGTGATGTTGGAACTTAGAGTCTTCTAAGTGTAGGAGAAAGTTGCTAATTCAAATTGGTGTTGGTCTTCCAAGGTGAAGCACAAAGTTGAGAAACTCTTGGAGAGGAGTTGGAACAGGGCTTAGTTAATGACCTAAGCCTAACCAGAACCTAGAAGCTATCAGGTTCCTGGATGAAGACAGGGAAAAGTCTTCCTAGCTAGTTGTGCAAGCAAACCAAAGAACACTTACACCACACTTGCTCTCATGAAAAATTGGATATTGAAAATATTGTAAATCTTTTTCTCAAATATATAGATGCAGAAGTGTATAATCTCGATTTAAATCCTCCATAAATTGAGCACTCTCATTCTTCGGATAAAGGTGCTACTCTGGTGAATGTAGAAGAAGACCAAGAAAAAGAAGTTGAAAGAGAAGAAGAGAAAATTGAGAAGGAAGGAGAGGAAACAAGAAAAGAAGAAGAGAAAATTGAGAAGGAAGGAGAGGAAACAAGAAAAGAAGAAGAGATAATTGCAGAAGAAGTTGATACAGGTAAATAGGAATAAAACCCTGAGCAAGAGGAAAGTAAAGAATCGATAGTAGGGGAAATTGAGAAAAGAGAAGAAACTGTAAGCATTTCCACTGGTACCTATTTCGATGACGCCTTGAAGAGTTTACTTGATTGACCAATTATGGTTCAGCCTATCACCTCTTCCAAGGTATTTCTTGATCTTGAGAAAATTAACCTTGTTCAAAAATTTCAAATCAATGAATCCATTAAGGCCTCGACCAAAGCTGACATAGTTGAGGAATTAGAAGAAAAGGATAATTTGATTGAGGAAACTATTATCAATAGTTTTGCACGCTGCTGAATGCAATATTCAGCAAACTACTGAAACATGGAAACCTCTTTCAGATGTGGGTGATCTTACGGGAAAGAGGAATCTCTAGAGTGAGCTGGTTCTTTGAATGATGAATTCTACTCTAAAACAGCTTCTGAGGAAAGGGATGAAGAATAACTAAACATAAAAACCTATTTCTAAAAGATGATTTTCCAAACCTATAAAAATTCAGACCTAACCACTCATAACAACTTCTCTATTGCAGTAATTCTCACAATCTCATTGGCACACATCCCATCAATGATTCGCATGAAGATCTGGAAAAAAAATACAACATGCAACCTGAAACATGTAATTCTGAAACACCACCTATAACAGCAAGACATAAAAGGATTTCAATTTGAAAACACAAGTACATAAAATTGCTATTACAAAATTTGAGACAGAAAATAAGAAGGAGAAATTTGCTGCTCTATTAAACTGGAAGAGTGTCAATCTGCTCAAACTGAGTATCAAAAGGTTTACAAGCTCCCCGAAATGAGTAAGGGCAAGAAACTGATTTGAACTGCTTAGAATGGAGAGTTGAAAGACTAAGTCTATCAAAAAAACTCTCCAAGAAACCCTAATCCGAGCTCAGAAAAATCTCAAGGAAAAAAGCCTCAAACAAACTCAAAAACTAATTTAAAGCAGAAAAAAGCACAAAGCTTTTATGATTACACTGTCAAGCCTCTAAAAATAGGCAAATCCTACTTTAAAAGTTCAAAAAACACCTTATCTCTCCAAGATAAGTCTGGAATCCGACCAAGAAGGAAAATCAGTCAAAGATATGCTAAAAATAGCAAGAAAACATAAAGCAATTTATAAAATATCGCTTTATGCTTCTACTTTACAAGATATAGATTTTTTCAATTTTGTCTATTTTTGCAACTCAAAGATTGGAAATCTTTTGCAAAGATAAAACTGCTTATTTCTCCAAGATATCATTATGATTTTCTCAAAAAATCAAAAAAACATATTACATAATCCTCCTTTTACTCCATCATTGATTTCTCCAAAATCAATTAAAATCAGAACCCTAAAATAGGTAATCATCAAAACCTAACCCTAGGTTACTAGGGAGGGATTCACCATTACATTCTCATTGTCTTCTCATAAAACAATAATATGACTTACACCCAAGTCTTCACTTTCCACTAAGGCAAAAGAATAAACAAAACCTAACCATCGACCTAGGCACATGATTTCGGCCACCCCAAATACATTAGACTTCAAAACATAAGGCATAAATTTAAAATTTTGACCCCTCTTTGGATTTCGACATATGATCGAAATCGAACAATCTAGATGATGATGACATTCGAATTAGGCATGAGGAAATAGGGCCAAACCCTAATTATCATTCATTTCACCCGTGACTTGAGAAGAAAGAAACTCTGCCTGAGAAAAAACTGCCGCCGTGATGGTGTTGGATTCAAGCTCGTGTGCACAGAAATCTTCCCTTGCTCTTTAGTTGACCGAATCTTTAGTGGGTAAGCTTCTTTTCATGGCGAAATAGCTTTTCCACTTCATTATTTCGAGCATCAAAAAGCCCTAAGGGCGCAGTCTGTGTGAATTTATTTTCTGATTCTATTCTTTCTTTGACTTCACCATACCATTATGAATTCGAGCTTGACTAGAGACTATGGAAATTTTGACTCGAACTCTTGTTCTCCTTCATTGTACAAAGGTAAGCTTTGTGTTCTTTAAACCTAACGGCGTTGCATTTAGCTCATTTTGGCCTCAAAGCCATGGCTAATATACTCTACTATCGCTTCATATTGTATTTTATGTGTTCACATTTGTCATTGTAGCGCTCCATTCACCAGTGAGAGCTCGTCCATCACTTGGAAATTTGACCCCTTGCATTTGGAAACTAAAGAGAAAGCTATGGCCACAACTTTAGACTCTATCAAAATTTTAAACTGGTAATTTCTTTACTTCGTAGAAACCCTAAAAGGCTTTCTTTATCTCATGAACCTCTGGCCATGTTCAGGCCGTGCCAAAAGAGCACTGTAGAAAGCATTATTTCGAACTTTGGGCTCGACCCATAATAGAAAATCTCCACTATATTAATTTAATAACATTTTTGTTTGTGGGTATGACAGAAAGTTGGAAAAAAGTTGTATTTTACTTTCTCTGTATTCGACTCAAATATGAGAGTTTGTATTCTTTTATATTCTTGCCATTTTCTCCAGATTTCACATGGGTATTTTTGTAGCTATCCTTTTTTCTGCATTTTGAAGCCAACCCTGAAAATGGGTACTAAATTTTTTTAAGGAAAACTCCATTTTCTGTATTTGAGAATAAACTGGAAATGGGTCTTTTCAATTATTGAAGGAAAAATGCCTTTGCTTCTCTTCTGAAGCTCGACCTAGCACAAAATCTTTTCATTTGTAATTTACTATTGTTTTCATGAAAAAACCCACATGGATATTGTAGATTATCATGTTTTTTGTCCTTCTGAAACTCGACCATCAGTTTGAGAACTTGTGTCTTGCCAAAAATTCATGCTTTCACTCCTGTCGCCATGACAATGTGTTTTCGACAGGACCTCTTGTAGATAAAAAGGCTATACTGAAAATCTTTATTATTGCTCTTTCTGCACTTTTGAAACATAATTCACATGTGGGTATTTCTATTAGAAACTGTAAATTCATTTATGGATTAAACTCTACCCAGAACCGAAATCTTAACCTGAACTTCTGAAACAGAATACTATCATGTGTTTGGAGATTTTCAAAACAAAAGCATATTTTCTTAATTTTTGACAAAACTCGACCTCCTTTATTTGCTTGCAATGGTGATAAACTGTATACTTGCTTGCATTTCTTTCAGGACTTTGACTCAGAAGAAACAATGATATTTTGTATCTACTTTTGAAACAAAAGATGCCTTGGACATTTGTCTTTACTTTAATCTCCCTGCACTCTGTTGCTTGTTTGAATATGCCTTTAGAAGTCTACAAGAGCATGATGGAATAACAAGGACTTGTGTGCTTGTCTATATTCATTGGCCCATATTACTGGGTATTCCGTTTTGACATTTCTGTAGCTCTCTTTGACAGTTATAATACCTGAGTTCAAATCATAGAACTGCCATCGACATAGAACTATAGACTATCCTTAAAATGAAAATCCAATACTAATTCTGAGAGTATTCTCCAGGTACTAGGAATCTGAAAGATCTGTCTTGAATGCACATTTTGGAACCTCGTATACATATGAAGCTTCAAAATTGAAATTCCATTATGGTCTGCTATTGCATTCTGTGTTCATCTTGTAGGTATAACAAAAACTTTACTTCACTGTTCTGTCAAGACTTTGACTGAATAATCTGGAAATAATCAACATCCTGCATATTTGTTATATTTAATTCATGGCTTGACCCATTACAAGTGATGTTTTTCTTGACACCTGTAATTCACATAAAACAAAAATGAAAGCACATCACATTTGATTGTTGTCCTTGACTAATTATTGACACACGATCCCGTTTGAGGAGCCATGAGTTCACTGCTTTTGTTGTATCTCCTAATAACCAGTACTAAACTCTAACATAGCAGCTTTCATTTTCTATATTTGAATTCTGTAGAGGATTTTCCATTTTGCTTTTGAATTGAAACATTGCATCAGTATGAACCACTTTTTAAACACCAGTTCAAATGTATAACTGGAAACTCAGAATCATTCTAGAAGGAAAACACTTGCTCCTCTATTATTTTTCTGAAAAGATCACTTTATTATCACCATTGACAATGCAGTACTTATTCACCAGTCAACTTAGAACTAGAAATTTTTCTAACATTCAGGTGCACTGTCTTTATTTGTTCTTGTGAGCAACATGGTACTCTTCATGCATTTTTATATTTCACTGCAAAAACTGCCCTCAGAAACTGTTCTCTTTGATGATTACAATTTAGAATAAATCATTAAGGCATATGTATGCTTGTTCACTATCCAAAAGAGAAATGATGAATTGAAACTCACATGACATATGATTATAATCAGCACAGAAAATGAAGTAATTCAACAACTTCTGATGCAAATGCACTTAGTTAAATTCCTTAAGTGAACTAAACTCACTGTTCACCTGTAGCCTTCAGAAAGAAATGTTGATCGTTATGAATGCACAGTTGGTTTTTTTACTTGATGGATAACTCTGTTTTACTCTTCCAGTTGTATTTCACTTTGTTTGATGTATATGATGAAATATCTTTTCAAAAATAGCCCATTTAATGCATAGGGCAGCATGTCGAGCTCTACCCTTGCGGGAGCCCATTTTACTCCACATGCTCGGTCTTCAAATAATGTTCAGCTTCATGACTTTACCTATACCTACACAAGGAAACAAACAGTGTTAGCATAAAAAATGGAACATGTTGATTATGATGTTGATACTTCTCCTTCAGCTCACTTCTTCATACTGCACTTGACTGAATTTGATTGTTTCAATGCATTGCTAATAGTATATTGTACTATTGTAGGTGCATCATATGAGTTATGTCATAGTCAGAACCACTGACACCCCTCTTTTTATCTTACAGGTCGACGAAGCTCGAGACGACGAGGTGCACCATTCAACATCAAGCGTCGATAACCAGGCAATGATGACTATGCTATTGCTTATATGTTTTCCCTTTGCATCTTCAGTAGTGCATTGTGCTGTTAGAAATGTATTGTAACAGTTATAGTTATATCCACAGCTTGTGTGGATCCTTGATTTCATTTTTGCTTTTCAGTTGAAAAGAAAAATGCATCTCATGCAATGTTGTAATACTATTCTGATTGTGAAATCAAATGAAGCCTTGTAAAAATATGAGTTCTTTTTGAAATGAATAAAAGCATCTAAAATGCTATTTTTCACATGTACTCAATTTTGTCTTTCTTTTAAATCTACAACATCTGAATGGCACTCTGCAACTCCATAACTTCACTAAAATGCATAACTAATATTCAAATGCATAATGATAATGCGAAACAGCATTTAAAATCCAATCTGCAATTCCACTTTATGGCAAATAATAATTAGCCAGCTCCTCCATTTGAGCTTAGGCAAAAAATATGTAACATTTTGGTGATTTCCGCTATATGCTTGCCTGCTAAGCATAGATCAATGGCTTTTAAAACAATTCATTGGGCGCGGAGTCAATTCTGCCCCTTCTTGAAACTCAGAAAACATGAACATCAACACTCCAAACAGCAACAAGAAAATGAAAGAAAACTTAAAGAAAACTAAAGGCCCTGGTGGCCAACAAAACAATGCACTGCAGCGCTTAGAGAAAGCAAACTACTAAAATGAAATTTGCGAATCACACTTATTTGCAAAACTACTCTACCTAACAATGAGATAACCTATCTCAAAGGCAGTGTTTGAGGTGAATCCCATTTACTGGGATAGACAGCACCTCACCAGTCATCTTAGAAAGTTGGAATGCGTTGTGTTCTTTGCATTCCGTAATCACATAAGGCCCATCCCATATTGCATCAAACTTGGAATGTCGTCCAGGTCTACTTTTAAATTCATTCCACTTGAAGACTAGATCTCCAATAATGAAATCACGAGGCTTTGCCCTCTTGTCAAAAGTATTCTTCATTTGTGCTTGATGTATCTCCAGCTGTCTTAGAGCTTCTTTTCTGGTTTCCTCGAGCTCGACCATCTGTGCAAACCTCACTTTAAGAGGTTGTTCATTCAACAACTCCAGTTCTTTAACATAACTCAATGTTGGTAACTCAATTGAAATAGGCAACTTAGCCTCTCTGCCATAAGTCAAAACAAAAGGTGAATAACTAGTGGCTCTTTTAGGAGTTATTTTGTCAGCCCACAGGGCTAGCTTTAGCTTTTCATGCCATGTTTTCTGGTTATCTTCAACAGTCTTCTTGATTATCCAAATTAGATTCTTATTTGTGGATTCCGCTTGGCCATTACCTTGTGGATAATAATTTGATGAAGTGTTCAGATAGATGTTATTTCTGACAGACCAATCTAAAATCTTTAATCCGATGAAAGCTAAACTGTTATCTGAAATGATTGAATCTGGAACACCAAATCTTGATATGAGATCTTGATAAAAATTAAGCACTGAAGTCTCGTTTGCTTCCTTTAAAGCAACAACTTCGGTCCACTTTGTAAAATAATCTCTAGCAGTAAGAATCCACTTATGACCTGCACTCGAAGGTGGGTTTATAGGTCCGATGAAATCCAAACCCCACTTAGCAAAGGGTTGTTCTACCCGAATCGGGTGCAGGGGCAGCGACGCAAGCCTCTATTTACCAGCAAATAATGCACATTTTTCACATTTTCTGACCCATGCAATAGCATCCTTAAACAGATCTGGGCAATAATAACCAGCTCTCATAATTTTCAGAGTTGTTGTTCTTGCAGCAAAGTGACCTCTAGACGGTCCATCATGAAACTCTGCTAGCAGCTTGTCAACTTGATCGGGCTGAATGCAACGTAATAAAACACCTTGGAAATATCTTCTATAAAGAACGCCATCAATAACTGCATAAGGGATGGCTTGTAATCTATAGTACCTTCTTTTTGCTTGGTCCAAGCCTTCGGGGCATTCGCCAGTTTGTAGATAATGTATCATTTGCTGCAACCATGTAGCAAGAGGTGTTTGAACAACACTTAAGACATCATTATTTAATACCGTTTCTGCATTTGCAGCCTCCTCTAAACTACTGCTTTCACTTCTAGAAATTTGTTCACACAAGCCTTTGCCCCTAACGAGCTTTGTTACTTTAATGTCAACATCAAACTCCATTACTTTAGTGATCCAACTAGCACACTTATCATTAATATCTTTGTTAAGCAGAAAATCTTTAACAGTCGAATGCGCTACCAGCAAATTAACTTTACTGTTGGACAGCATATGTCTAAATTTCTTCAAGCTCCTCACAACAGCAAAAACATGTTTCTCCACAAAAGAGTACTTTACCTCGTAATCGTGTAGAACTTGATTGAAAAATGCAACAGGCTGCTCTAAGCCTTCCTCGTTTTGCTGGCATAGCATGGCTGAAACTGTATCTACTCCTCCGAAAGCATACAGGATGAAATCTTTGTCAAAATTTGGATTAATGAGAGTAGGAGCGGCTGCGAGCGCTTCCTTGATCTGCTCGAAACTCCTCTCGCCTTCCTTGGTCCAATTGAATGGCATGTTCTTCTTCAGCATAGAAGTAAGAGGTTGTAGCAAGGCTACGATATTTGGTATAAACCTCCTTATGAAATTTATTCTCCCAAGAAAGCTTTGCAAGCCTTTCTTATAGGCTGGTAATGGCAATTCGAGGATTGCAGAAACTCTTTCAGGATCGATTGAAATACCTTGCTTTGAGACAATGTGTCCCAGCAACTTTCCCTCGTGCATTGAAAATATACACTTCTTTGGATTGAGAGATACTTCGAACTCTCTGCATCTCTAAAAAATCTGTTCCAAGTGATCCAAGTGTTCATTAGCATTTCTAGAAAAAATAGTAATATCATCTAAATATACCAGAACAAACTTGTTCATAAGGCCGTGAAAGGCCATATCCATAGCATGCTGGAACATTGCTCCAACATTTGATAAGCCGAAAGGCATCTTCTTGTAGGCCATCATGCCCCACTTGGTTGTGAATGTTGTCTTAAACTAATCCTCTTTTTTTAACCAGAATCTGGTTATAACCTGAGTAGCCATCTAACAAAGAAAATCTGTAAGAACCAGAAACTACCTATAAAATTTGCTCCATGGAAGGGAGTGGATAATGGTCTTTCAAAGACGCTCTATTCAAATCCCAGAAATTGACGCAAAGTCTGATTTCTCCACTCTTCTTCCTGACTGGTACTAAATTCGACACCCAGGAGGTGTGCTTGATAGGAAAAATGATACCACTTTCAACTAGCTTGTTCAGTTCAGCCTTCATGAGGTGTTCCAACTTAGGATTAAGTGGTCTTTGCTTATGTCTTACCGGTTTTGCATCGGGCTCAAGCTCGATGGTATGCTGTGCTAAATCAGGGTTAAAACCTCTTAAATCTTTGTATTCCCAAGCAAAAACATCACTATATTTTTGACATAACAGAATGAAAGCTTGCTGCTCCTCTTGACTGCACAACTTACCCAGCTTGAGAAGCTTGCCTTTGAAATTTTCAATAGCTGAATAATGTTCCTCTTTAACTGTTAAGCTGCACTTGTCCTTCCTAACTTGATCATCTAAGTTAAAGACAGACTCTAACGTCACCAAACCTTTCGGCAACTTATTAGTCTTTAATTGCACAATCTGGTCTTCATATTGCTGCTGCCATTTTTGCTGATTTCCATCTGCGAACTTAGCTTCAGCAATCAGAAAATTCACGATTTGCTCATCGCTGTCAAAAACCTGCCATCTCACATTATTGTTAGGTACAAAAGGTCTGACTACTATTTTCACGTACTGACGTGCTTCTACCTTATGGATTTCTTTGGGAATGTCAAACTGAGCTCCTATGGCAGCGAGTCTGTCAGCATGCTTATTTTGATTCTGAGGAATCGACATGATATTAAAAGCATCAAAATCTTCCATTAAATCCCATACACGATGCTTATATTTCTTAAGTAAATCATTTTTTGCAGCATTTAAATTCCTGACCTGATTCACAATCAACTCTGAATCACCATAAACTTGCAATAATTTAATACCTCGCTTGCGGGCCCACTCAAGGCCATGTACCAATGCTTCATACTCAACTATATTATTTGAACAGCTGAAAGAAAATCTGCAGGCTGAATAATACTTATCTCCTTCGGGCGATATCAACATAGCTCCACCTTTGGCACCAACACTACTCCTCGAACCATCGAAATAAAGTTTCCACAACTCATTATATTTTTCTACAGACGGTTCATCCTCTTTGCAAAGATTAGGCATATCGCAATCAGACTCACGAATCATATAAACTCCTAAACCTACCTCATCTGTGTTCTGGAACAGATCAAACTCGTGATCTTCAGCTGCCCATTCATCGAGACTGATGTAGTCTCCTTGGGTGCCACAGTCTGAGGTCATGGTTTGCTCCTTCATTGTAGAGGTGGCATAGAGATTAGCGTTTATAGGGCTTGGGGAGTATGGTTCGATATGATCTTTGGCGAGAGGCTCAGACTTAATGGTAACTTTCGTACCATACCTTGTTCTAAAAAACAAATGAGACCAATCGGAAGACAAAAACCCACCCAACTTGGCTATAAAATCCCATGATAAACAAATGGCGAAGTGTGGCGGTAAATCATTAACATGAATATCTTGATGAATAGCGAAACTTGGGGATGCATGCAAGGTAATGGCTAAATTTTTAATAATTCCAGCAGTCTTAACAGCAAACCCAGCTAATTGCACTACGCCCTTCTGAGGGTTAGGCTCATAAGCAAGACCCAATTTTTTGGCTAAACTTTTAGGCATGACTGAACTACTAGCACCAGAGTCGACCATACAATTATGCATGATTTTATCACCTATGATCAGACTTAAGTAAACGGAGGGGGTTTTACCTCTTTTTCCTTCTACCCACTTTTCTCCTCCAAGTCATTAGCCAATACCACTTTCGCAACTCCTTGATTGGTGTTGTCAGAAATAGACAATTCAGCTAATGCATCCTGTAGTAAGCTTTTTTGTCCTAGAAGCTGCAGAGCATCTAATATCGACATATTGATAGTAGTTTTCTTGAGATGCTCAATGATATTGAAGGATGAAACATTTACCTTCTGCTAGTTTTTTGTAACAACAGCTTCATTTTGCTTCTGCGCAGACTGAGAATGCGTTTTTGACAGCTCCTTGTTAGGTATTTCCTGCCCCCTTTGCAGAATCTACATTTTAGGCTGAGTGGCAGCGTTAATTTATGATGAAACGGGTTGCTTACTGACTGGTGGCTGCTGCTGCGAAGTCTCAACTTGATGTCCTAAATCCATAGCTCGCTTTTTAGATCTAGTATTGGCTAAAATAGGGGAATTTTGTCGATCTTGGCCATTCACGCCACAGAATTCAGAGCTCTGCCAGTTCGGCAAGGCGACTTCTACATTATCTTGTTGTTCTTGATTCTGATCTGCAGTATTTTCTGAAACAACATATATATTTTGCACCATTAAAGCTTGATTCCTCATTCCGTTGGCGCAAGTCGATTGGTTATGGGGTTCATTGCATGGGTAGCCGCAGAGTCCACAATCTTAGGTGACATTATTTTTCTTGACATAAGCTCTTTTTGATGTCTTGGCCATGTTCAAATTAATATGGATGGAATGGCCAAGGGTTAAAAAATTCCTTCTTTGGGCTTGATAATCACCTTAAGCGGGCCTATTTTGTTGGTTTGCTAATATGGGGCTTGATAAGGCCTGTATTCTTATTAGCGATGCTTCTTAATAGTCACAAGGTCATTTTCAGCGGTCTTTAATATGTTTTAGATCCTGCATCTCTGGATTTGAAGGGTTGGGGAATTGGCGACTTCTTGGGCTATACCTATGATATCCTATTGCTAGAACTGGCGGGACAATAGTCAAGGGGGGTACAGCAGCAGGAATAGGCAGCTGTATTTCCAGAAAGAAGGGCATGGGGGGTCTAGGAGCTATCTCCAGCTTGAATAAGGGAATTTTCACCATTAATAGCAACATTATAAGCATTTCGAAGCATTAAACCACCCATGGGCTGAGTCATGACAACAATCTTACTATTCAAAGCCTTTAGATAAAACACAAATGCATGTGTCGGTAAGGGCTTTACTGCTGCTGGGATTCTATCCCAAGTCCTCTAGAATCTGTAGTTGAAATCTACCAAGTGTTCGTGCGGCACCCTTTGAATGGTACTCAACTGCTCTAACAAAGATAAATTGTCAGATTTATCTACAAAGTGCTGATATAAACCACTACCTAGAGTGTCCCATGTTCTGATTGAGTTTGCAGCGAGACCTCTGAACCACTGCAGTGCTTTCCCCTTGAGTGACACAGCTAGTAGCCTTAGAGAAAAGTTCTCTTGAGTGATATTATGTACTGAACATAACGTGGCCATGTCACGGATGTGTTCAACCGGCGTGGTGTAGTCTTCTCTGATGAAATATGGTAACCCTCAAAGGGCTGCGACTGGAATATCATCATGTTCGGCAATATCTAATGGACTGCCTCCATTAAAAGGGGTGAATGGATGTTGCCTCGGTGGTGCTGCCATTGGTACTAGTACACCAAGTGACTAAACTAGAGCACCAAAACTGGGAGGTGTTGACTTTGATCTCGTAGAGGCTTCAAAAATCCTTCTTGCTGTCCTACCTCTCCTTCGTGGTGGGGACAACTCCTGATACTTGAAATATTTTGAACTTGATCTTGTTTGAATATTTTTCATGCGCGGGCTGTACTTGCATGTAGAAAACAGAACCGGAGTCACCAGGTATATTAAAAGCCTCCGAAAGGATGTCAAAATCTGCTGCATACACCAAACAACAAATTGAAATATTAAATATTCTCTACAAGTTTCTTTTAATGTCCCACCGGGCATGCCAAAAACTATTATCAATAGTTTTGCACCCTGCTGAATGCAATATTCAGCAAACTACTAAAACTTGGAAACCTCTTTTAGATGTGAGTGATCTTACGCGAAAGAAGAATATCTAGAGTGAGTTGGTTCTTTGAATGATGAATTCTATTCTAAAACAACCTCTGAGAAAAGGGATGAAGAATAACTGAACATAAAAACCTATTTCTAAGAGATGATTCACCAAACTTATAAGAATTCAGACCTAACCACTCATAACAACTTCTCTATTGCAGTAATTCCCACAATCTCATTGG
This sequence comes from Sequoia sempervirens, assembly GCA_007258455.2. NCBI lineage: Eukaryota > Viridiplantae > Streptophyta > Pinopsida > Cupressales > Cupressaceae > Sequoia > Sequoia sempervirens. Next base: position 132,951 of record VDFB02026922.1, read on the forward strand.
CACACATCCCATCAGTGATTTGCATGAAGATCTAGAAAAAAAATACAACATGCAACCTGAAATATGTAATTCTGAAACACCACCTATAACAACAAGACATAAAAGGATTTCAATTTGAAAACACAAGTACATTAGATTGCTATTACAAAATTTGAGACAGAAAATAAGGAGAAACCTGTTGCTCTATTAAAACTGGAAGAGTGTCAATCTGCTCAAACTGAGTATCAAAATGTTTACAAGCTCCCCGAAATGAATAAGGGCAAGAAAATGATCTCAACTGATGAGTATGGAGAGTTGAAAGACTAAATCTATCAAAAGAACTCTCAAAGAAACCCTAATCTGAGCTTAGAAAAAGGTCAAGGAAAAAAGGCCTCAAACAAACTCAAAAATTGCTTTAAAGCAGAAAAAAAATACAAAGCTTTCATGATTACACTGTCAACCCTCTAAAAATAGGCAAATCTTGCTTTAAAAGTTCAAAAAACACCTTATCTCTCCAGGATAAGTCTGAAATCCGACCAAGAATAAAGATCAGTCAAAGATCTACTAAAAATAGCAAGAAAACATAAAGCAATTTATAGAATATCACTTTTATGCTTCTGCTTTACAAGATGCAGATTTTTACAATTTTGTCTATTTTTCCAACTCAAAGATTGGAAATCTTTTGCAAAAATAAAACTGCTTATTTCTCCAAGATATCATTCTGATTTTCTCAAAAAATTGAAAAAAACATATAACATAATCTTCCTTTTAACTCCATCATTGATTTCTCCAAAATCAATCAAAAATAAAACCCTAAAAATAATTAACCCTAAGTCATAGGGTATTCACAAATATTATCTCATTGTCTTCACATAAAACAATAACAATAAGATGCTCAAGTCCCACTTCATTTTTTTCCTAAGGCATAAGATAATATTAACTCAAAACCTAAAGTGCCTAAATACAAGCCTAGGCATAAGAATTCGGCCTAACACAATCACTGATTTGGAATTAGGCTTAAAATAAATCACAAGGAATAGACTATGGGTTCGACCACCATTTGATATTCAACATGTGCATTTGAATGAACATTCCGAAACTTTCACAAAGCTCGAATTAGGGCATTGACCAAAAAGAGGGGTGAACCCTAATTCTAATCATTTCAAACCCGTGACTTTTGAAAGGAAAGAAATTCTCTCTGAGAGAAAACTGCCAACATGATGATGTTGGATTCGAGCCCATGTGCATAGAAATCTTCCCTTGCTCTTTAGTTGATCGAATCTCTAGTGGGTAAGCTTCTTTTCATGGCAAAATAGTTTCTTTACTTCACCATTTCGAGCATCAAAAAGCCCTAAGGGCGCGGCCTGTGTGAATTTGTTTTCTGACTTCCACTTTTTCCTTTGACTTCACCATACCATTGTGAGCTCAAGCTCGACTTCTACAGTCCACTCCATGGAAGCTCGACTTCTATTCTGGTTTTCATTTTCTGTGCAAAGGTAAGCTTTGTGTTCTTAAACTTAACGGCTTTGCATTCTGCTTATTTCATCCTCAAAGCCATGGCTAATATACTTTATTGTCGCTTCATATTATATTTTATGTGTTCACATTTATCATTGTAGCACTCCATTCACCAGTGAGAGCTCGGCCATCACTTGCAAAATTGAACCCCTACATTTGGAAACTAAAAAGAAAGCTATGACCGTGGCTAGAAAGCTTCACCAGAAATATATACTGGTAACTTTCTTTGCTAACATTGATCTTCAGAACTTAGAGAACTTCCTTCTTTGTACATAGATTTTGGCCATGTTTAGGCCGTGCCAAATGCACACTATAGAAAGCATTATTTTGAACTTTGGGCTCGACCCAGAACAAAAAACTTACTATTATGTCTTTTGATACTATTTTTGTACATGGGTATTTCTGTAGATATCCTTTTCCTGCATTTTGAAGCCAACACTGAAAATGGGTACTCAAAATTTTTAAGGAAAACTCCATTTTCTGTATTTCATGCTAAACTAGAAATGGGTCTTTTGAATTATTGAAGGAAAATGCATTTTCTTCTCTTTTGAACTCAATTCAACATAGAAATCTTCATTGTTTGTAGCTTACTATTGATTTCATGAAAAACCCATATAGGTATCATCAATTATCATATTTTTGCACTTTCGAAAGCAAAACCCCATGAAGTTATTCAAAATTTCTGAAGAAAAATGCATTTTTCTGTATTTGAAAGCATTAGAGACTATGAAATAATTGTTATTCATTTTATCCATATGACTGGAGCTAGAACAAAAGTGATTTACTCCACACTTCTGAAACAAAAAAATATCATGTGTTTTGGAATTTCTTTAAAACAAAAAGCATGTATTTCATTTTTGACAGAACTTGACCTCCTTTATTTGCTTGCAATGGTGATAAACTGTATACTTGCTTGCATTTCTTTCATGACTTTGAGTCAAAAAACTGGTGGCATTTTATATTTATGTAACCTTCCTGATAGTAATATCCTTCTTTCAAGTTCCAAAAAGCTCACTTGCTGTCACTTATAACTCCCCCCAGAATGGCTATACTCATGCATTGTGAAGGAAATGACCTCTTAAATATACTATATCTATGCTTACTCACTGTAAACACATTAGTTGTTTCTCCTTGTCCCTTCTTAATTTTAACACAATAGCTTTCAGCTTCGTAACAAAAGATATCTTGAATGTTTGTCTTTATTTTAACCTCATTAGCATATTGTTCATCTTGAAAAAGAGCCACTCACTGTATCAGTGTGGCTTGATTAAAAAATGCCTTCAAAAGTATATAAGAACATGATGGAATAACAAGAACTTGTGTGCTTGTCTATATTCATTGGCCCATATTACTGGGTATTCCATTTTGACATTTCTATAGCTCTCTTGTAGATATGAAAGAAAGTTTACTTCACTGTTCTGTCAAGACTTAGACTGAATAATCTGGAAATGATCAACATCTTGCATATTTGTTAAATTTAATTCATGGCTTGATCCATTACAAGTGATATCTTTCTTGACACCTGTAACTCATAGAAAAAAAAAAGAAAGAACATCACATTTGATTGCTGTCCTTGACTAATCATGACACATGATCCCGTTTGAGGCACCATTATAATCAAAATGAGTTCACTGCTTTTGCTGTATCAGTACTAAAATCTAATCATAGCAGCTTTCATTTTCTATATTTGAATTCTTTAGAGGCTTTTCCAATTTTCTTTTGAATAGAAACGTTGCATTAGTATCAACCACTTTTAAACACTAGTTCAAATGTATAACTGGTAACTCAGAATCATTCTGGAAAGAAAATATTTGCCCCTTTGTTATCTTCCTGAAAAGACCACTTTATTATTACCATTGATAATGCAATATTCCTTCACCAGTCAACTCAGAACTAGAAATTTTTCTAACACTCAGGTGCACTGTCTATATTTGTTTTCATGAGTAACATGGTACTCTTCATGCATTTTTATATTTGACTGCACAAACTGCCCTCAGAAACTGTTCTCTTTGATGATTAAAATTTAGAAAAAATCATTAAGGCATATGTATGCCTGTTCACTATCCAAAAGAGAAATGATGAATTGAAACTCACATGATATATGATTATAATCAGCATAGAAAATGAAGTAATTTAGCAACTTTTGATGCAAATGCACTTAGTTAAATTTCTTAAGTGAACTAAACTCATTGTTCACCTGTAGCCTTCAGAAAGAAATGTTGATTGTTATGAATGCACAGTTGGTTTTGTTACTTGATGGATAACTCCGTTTTACTCTTCTAGTTGTATTTCACTTTTTTTGATGTATATGATGAAATATCTTTCAAAAACAACCCATTTAAAGTATAGGGCAGCATGTCGGGCTCTACCCTTGTGGGAGCCCATTTTACTCCACATGCTTGGTCTTCAAATAATGTTCTGCTTCATGACTCTACCTATACCTGCACAAGGAAACAAACAGTGCTAGCAAAAAAAGTGGAACATGTTGATTATGATGTTGATACTTCTCCTTCAGCTCACTTCTTCATGTACTGCACTTGACTGAATCTGATTGTTTCAATGCATTGCTAATAGTATACTATACTATTGTAGGTGCATCATATGAGTTACATCATAGTTGGAGCCACTAACACCCTTCTTTTCCTCTTACAGGTCGACGAAGATCGAGACGATGAGGTGCACCATTCAACATCAAGCATCGCTAACCAGGCAATGATGACTATGATGTTGCTTATGTGTCTTCATTTTGCATCTTTAGTAGTGCAATGTGCTATTAGAAATACATTGTCATAGTCACAATTATATCCACGACTTGTGTGGATCTTTGATTTCAATTTTGCTTTTTAGTTGAAAAGAAAAATGTATCTCATGCAATGTTGTAATACTATTCTGATTGTGAAATCAAATGAAGGCTTGTAAAAGTATGAGTTCTTTTTTGAAATGAATAAAAGCATCTGAAATGCTATTTTGTACATGTACTCAATCCTATCTTTCTTTTAAATTTGCAACATCTGAATGGCACTCTGCAACTCCGTAACTTCACTAAAATGCATAACTGATATTCAATGCATAATGATAATGCGAAACAACATTTAAAATCCAATCAGAAATTCCACTTTATGGAAAATAATAATCAGCCCGCTGCTTCATTTGAGCTGAGGTGCAAAATATGTAACATTTTGGTGATTTCCACTATATGCTTGCCTGCTAAGCATAGATGAGTGGCCTTTAAAACAATTCATTGGGCGTGGAGTCAATTCTTCCCGCTTCTTAAAACTCAGAAACCTTGAACAACAACACTCAAAACAACAGCAAGAAAATGAAACAAAACTGAAAGCAAACTAACAGGCCCTGGTGGCCAACAAAACAACGTGCAACAGTGCTTAGAGAAAGCAAACTACTTGAAATGAAATGTGTGAAACACACTTTTTTGCAAACTACTCTACCTAATAGTGAGATAACTTATCTCAAAGGTAGTGTTTGAGGTGGATCCCATTTACTGGGATATATAGCACCTCACCAGTCATCTTGGAAAGTTGGAATGCATTGTGTTCTTTGCATTCTGTAATCACATAAGGCCCATCCCATATTGCATCGAACTTGGAATGTCATCCAGGTCCACTTTTAAATTCATTCCACTTGAAGACTAGATCTCCAACAATGAAATCACGAGGCTTCGCCCTCTTGTCAAAAGTTTTCTTCATTTGTGCTTGATGTATTTCTAGCTGTCTCAGAGCTTCTTTTCTGGTCTCTTCAAGCTTGACCAGCTGTGCAAACCTCACTTCAAGAGGTTGTTCATTCAGCAATTCCAGTTCTTTAACATAACTCAATGTTGGTAACTCGATTGAAATAGGCAACTTAGCCTCTCTGCCATAAGTCAAAACAAAAGGTGAACAACCAGTGGCTCTTTTAGGAGTTATTCTATTAGCCTAAAGGGATAGCCTCAGCTTTTCATGCCATGTTCTCTAGTTATCTTCAACAGTCTTCTTGATTATCCGAATCAGATTCTTATTTGTGGATTCTGCTTGGCCATTACCTTGCAGATAATAATTTGATGAAGTGTTCAGATAGATGTTATTTCTGACAGACCAATCTGAAATATTTAATCTGATGAAAGCTAAACCATTATCTGAAATGATTGAATCTAGAACACCAAATCTCAAGATGAGATCTTGATAAAAATTAAGCACTAAAGTCTTGTTTGCTTCCTTTAAAGCAACAACTTCGGTCCACTTTGTAAAATAATCTGTGGCAGTAAGAATCCACTTATGACCTGCACTCAAAGGCGGGTTTATAGGACCAATAAAATCCAAGCCCCACTTAGCAAAGGGTTGTTCTACCTGAATCGGGTGCAGGGGCAGTGGTGCAAGCCTCTGTTTACCAGCAAATAATGCACATTTTTCACATTTTATGACCCATGCAATAGCATCTTTAAATAGATCTGGCCAATAATAACCAGCTCTCATAACTTTCAAAGTTGTTGTTCTTATAGCAAAGTGACCTCCAGAAGGTCCATCATGAAAGTCTGCCAGCAGCTTGTCAACTTGATCAGGCTGAATGCAACGTAATAAAACACCTGGGAAATCTCTTCTATTAAGAACACCATCAATAACTGCATAAGGGATGGATTTTAATCTGTAGTACCTTCTTTTTGCTCGGTCCAAGCCTTCGAGGCATTCGCCAGTTTGCAGATAATATGTCATTTGCTGCAACCATGTAGCAAGAGGTGTTTGAACAACACTTAAGACATCATTATTTAACACTGTTTCTATATTTGCAGCCTCTTCTAAACTGTTGTTTTCACTTCCAGCAATTTGTTCACACAAGCCCTTGCCTCTAACGAGCTTGGTTACTTTAATGTCAACATCAAACTCCATCACTTTAGTGATCCAACCAGCACGCTTATCATTAATATCTTTGTTAAGCAAAAAATCTTTAATAGTTGAATGTGCTACCAACAAATGAACTTTGCTGTTGGACAACATATGTCTACATTTCTTCAAACTCCTCACAACAACAAAAACATGTTTCTCCAAAAAAGAGTATTTTACCTCATAATCATGTAGAACTTGACTGAAAAATGCAATAGGCTGCTCTAAGCCTTCCTCGTTTTGCTAGCATAGCATGGCTGAAACTGTATCCACTCCTCCGAAAGCATACAAGATGAAATCTTTGTCAAAATTTGGATTAATGAGAGTAGGAGCCACTGCGAGCGCTTCTTTGATCTGCTCGAAGCTCCTCTTTCCTTCCTTGGTCCAACTGAATGGCATGTTCTTCCTCAGCATAGAAGTAAGAGGTTGCAGCAAGGCTGCGATATTTGGTATAAACCTCCTTACGAAATTTATTCTCCCAAGAAAGCTTTGCAAGCCTTTCTTATGGGCTGGTAATGGCAATTCGAGGATTGCAGAAACTCTTTCAGGATTGATTGAAATACCTTGCTTTGAGATGATGTGCCCCAACTGTAGATAGGGTAAAAATCAGATTTAGTGTTTAATGAAAACAATAAACTAATTAATTCCTATCAAGCACAATAGAGTACGAAATAATACGAAGATCACAATAAACAACACAAATGCAAATGGATCTCCGCGCTAATTCGATTTATCTCCATTGCTCTTCTCCACCTGCATGAGAATGCGAGATTTTGAAGGGTTGACAATGGAGGAATGTTGAGTGCTCATTCCTGCAGCATAACGACTTGACAATGACAATGACAAATAGAGAGAATGATAGATAGAGACAAAAGACTGATTTTGACAAAGTCTGGATGCTAGAAGAATCAATCCCCTAAATGGATTGCGAGAGGCCATATTTATAGAACCGTGACGTTGATGAAGATAAGATTTGACAAGATTCGACAATGATTTGATTTTTGACAAAAGAGGAAATACAACGAGATGAGATAAGATTTCAAAAAAGATAGAAAGATTTCATTTCCTGTTTTAAAGGAAATAAATCTTAAAAAAGACGAGAAGATAATTGATAAATTATCTAATTAAATAAATTAATTAGATGCACACGAGTTCAGTTTTAGAAAGAAAGCGACAAGATCTTTTTTAGGATTTATTAATTAAATAAATTTTGGATTTATTTAATTAACATTGAATTTATGATTTCATTAATTAAATAATATAAATTATTTAATTAATATTAGAAGAATGAATAGAAATGATATGAATTTAATTAACTAAATAAAATTTATTTAATTAAATAAATGATGTTTAATTAAATAAATGATGACATGGGTACCTAGGGCAAAACATGCTACAAGATGCCTAAATGATGAAATGCTGAGACAGGTGTTGCAAGAGGACAATTTTGGGTGTCTACATTTTGCCCCTCTTTGAGATGATGTTCGAGGTGATGTGATTTGTGTCGAGTAACTTCATTTCAAAGAAACTAAGGTATGGATAGAGAAAAATGGATAATGATATCAGAATATGATGATGCCCCCTCGATAGGATAGGCGAGTTGAACAAACACAGGTAGACTCTCAAAATGAAAGGGATGGGTCAAGAACTAAAGATGAAGGAATGGATGATATGTTATGCTGCAATGAAAGATGAGCAACCATGATGTTTGATATAGCACTAGATGTTATGCACCAAGATATAAGGACCAAGGTGATGATGTGTCTCATGCCCCAGCGTAATACAACCTTGTCTAGACGTATGAGGAAGTAGACTTAGAGCATTAAAGTCCTAATGCACAAAAGGTATTATGTGACCTTAGATGCAAAGGATAATGCAAAAAGACATTCCAACACACACAAGATATGAATAGTAGCTGGAATGATATGGATTTGATACAAATGCAAGATAAAATGATAACACACACAAGCAAGCATGCACAAATGATACAAAAACAAACAAGGTATTGCCCCTGTCAAGTTGTAAACCATTGATTGATTGACTGATTGATTGATGATGGTGACTAATGATGATAGTGTTGTCATTGTGGGGAAAGACATATCCCTAGATCAACACAAGGATGACTGACAATTGATAGATTGACTTTGATTGATTGGGTTTACAACAAGATTAGGATTAAGACCAAATGATGTGATTGGATAATTTGACAAGATTGATCGACTTGATTGATATGGATTGACTTGCATTTGAATTATTGCTTGAATTTTTGTTGGCTATTTGATTTTTTTGTATTTTTGGGGATATTTTGATTTTTTTGTATTTTGAAATGTTTTGGTTTTTTTTGGACTTTTGGAATGTTTTGATTTTTTTGGACTTTTGGCATGTTTTGACATTTTGACATGTTTTGACTTTTTTTTTGGACTTTTTGACATGTTTTGACTTTTTTGGATTTTTGAAATATTTTGACTTTTGGATTTTTGAAATGTTTTGAGATGTCAAAGGATGAAAAATCGAGTAGCCTTTGTGCTAGATACCAATGACAAGGGGAAAACCAAGTCTAGGTGCAAGGGTGGGTGATGGGATAAGGGATAAAAGGCTCATGATAGATAAATGGATTGTATGGATGTATGAATCATAAGAGAGCAAGGATGTGATCTCCAAAGACTATGTCGCATAAGAATAACATGCCCTATTTTAGGTACAAGACTTAGGATTTTTCTGGACAAAATTTATGACAATAGGATAATGACATGATTGGTTTAGATAATTGAGGTATGTCAAGAGATACTCAAAGCATGTTTCAACCTTTGCCCCTATATCTTCATCAAGATCAAAAAGAAGAAGGGTGGATGAATGGACTCGATATGATAGGTATGTATGATGGCCAAAGATGGTAGGTAGGATGGAAATGATATGACATGAATGATAGGTTGGATAGATAAGACATTGTGCCCCCAAGTGTAAGTGACATAGAAGATCAACCTACACATGATGCCTGTTTGCCAGGTTTTCATCATGGTACTTATCCAGGGCGCCTGTTTACCGGGTTTTCACCGTTGGACAAAGGGATTTCTCTTTCCTCTTTTTGTTTTATTCTTTGTTTTATTATTTTTGACTTTTTGACTTTTTGACTTTTGGATAGGAGGGACTTAATTGTCTAGTTGCATGAAAGGTGATAGTCCCACTGGGAATGGATGTCATTGCATGGACCATGTCAAATGTCATTATGCTAGATGTTGGTAAGGGATGACATGAAAGGGAGATAGAGTAGGTAGATGATGGATTATGATGTGGATTATGGAGGAAAATAATGGATTATGATGTAGATTATGTTAGGAATATGATAGGGATTATATGGGACTTATGCAAAAGATGAATGGGGAGGCTTAGCCAAAAGCATGGACCATAGGAAGATGATGGTGGAGATATGTAGGATAATGATTGAAAGGTGGGGAGATGGAGGTATGTGGAATTATTGTGAGATGGAAGGGAACCATGACCAATGGTTGCACACATTGTGATAAACTTTGAAGCTTTTGTTGGGAAGGTGGTGTAGGAAGCAATGGAGATGTTTGCTTAGGAGATGGGTGATGAAGTGCTTTAGGTACCCACATAGACTTAGTATTTTTATGACTTTTATTGGGCTTGTGGGTTTTCAAAATTTGAGATTTTTGGATGGAATGTGTATTTTGGATGGGAGGGGATGGTTGGGATTTTTGTGACGTGAATGCCTCATCTAACTTGGTTTCTTTTTGCTTAGGTACCCAAACCATTTTGTTTTTAGACTTTTCTTTTGAAGGTATGGGATTATATAGCTTTTTAGATGTACTTGGCTTTGACTTTTTGAAATTGTATTCTAAGGTATTATGACCTTTAGAATTTTTGACTTTATATGTAGAGGTGTCTTTTTGAATCCCATGGGGTAGATGGAATGAGTGGAAGATTTATGCTTACACAATGTGTGCATTTGTTGGTCATGACTAGGATATTTAGGATATTTATGAATGACTGGGGTATTAGGTGTTGGAAGTAATGGTGGCAAAGTGGATGGAGGGATATTAGGAGTCGGAAGTAATGGTGGTAAAGTGGATGGTGGAAGGTGTATGGTTACATGCTTTTGACATTTATAGGATGACGGTGGTGAAATGACAACATATGTTTTGGGTGTACGATAGGCTTTATGACGGAAAGTGGGCTTGGGATGCATGGAGGAAGTACTAACATCTTTAGGTTGTTTTCCTTGGGGTGTAGGTCCAAGGCCATAAGAGCGTGGAGGGACTTTGACATGTATAGGCTCCAAAATACCTTGTTCATGAAGGTCTAAACCTTTATCTTGGTGGTTCATGTTTTGGAGTGTGCAATGGACAATGAGACTAGGTGTAGGTGAAACACTAGACATGAGTTCTTTATTGGATGGAGAAAATAATGGTTGTTGTTCGAAGGAGGAACATTCATGAATGAGGGTAGAAAAACCAATAGGATATGATGGAGGACTTGCATTGGGGTTGATAGTGGGTGACATGGGATCATTGGGTTCACTTAGATCCAAGATATTTGTTTGATCTTCTATGTGTGCTTGGGAGGCATATGTCTCATCATGAGAAGTGGATGTTTGTGCATCATGGATGGGTGAGGTGGAAAGCTCTTGACCATGGAATACATAAAGTTGGCTAAGAGAATCATCATGGTCTTCTTGATCATAAAAGGGGTCTTGATCAAAGATGAAAGATTGATCATGAATAGTATTAGGTATGTTATGAATGGAATCATTAGGAGGGTGTTGATCTTTATGTGGATGAGGGGGTAATGTTTTCTCATGTTTAGGATTGTGCTCTTGACATACCTCATGAATTTTCTGAATGGAGGTGGAAGGGGATTTCTCATGGAGAGACTTGTCATGTTCTTGATGGTCAAGAACATAGGAACATGATAGAGGGTGACTTGGACTTACGAGGGGAGACTCTGGAATTGGCTCAAGGGGTTGTGGAATTGGTTGGATTGAAGGATTTGGAATGATGTTTGAGGATTCTTTTGTATGTTCAGGTATATGTGTTGAATGACATGGCGATGTTTGATTCCTTGCTAGTAGCCCTTGGGTCACATCCTTTGTAGGTGTATGGGTGGAAGGTTTTGGCTTAGGATTTTGGTTTTGATTGGATGATGGTAAGGGTGCATGGACTATATTGGTGTTCCCCTTGTCAAAGGTGGCATTAAGACTTAAAGGCTCTTGATGTTGTTGCCAAGGTGGACTTGGGAAGCTATGTTCTTGTTGTGATATGGATGGACATGTTGATGTGGCATTGACATGATAGGTAAATGGGTTTGGTTGGCATGATGATGAAGGTGACACATAGGATTGTGGTTGAATGTGTTGAGGTTGAAATGGTGTTTGGACTTGTGATATGATTTGTTGTTGTGATGATGATGGAGGGGTTGAATAGGATAACGACTGTTGAAAGGTTGATTGGTGTGGATAAGGGTTGACATTAGAAGAGTTGTGATAGGTTGATGAAGGGTAAACTTGATATGTGGATGGATGAGGTTGATATGATGATATAGGTGACACATAGGATTGATGTGAAATGTGTTGATGTAGTGATTGGACTAGATAATGTGCTTGTTGGACTTGACCATTGGCTATGAGGTATCGGATTTGTGCTATGAATTGTTGCATTTGAGGTGATTGGTTTTTTTGAAGTTGTTGGATCATGTCATGGACTCTTTGAATGATTTGTTGTTTTAAAGGTGATTGGCTTGTTTGAGCTTCATGAAGCATGTGAATAAGCTCTAGTGCTATGTCTTCAAATGTTGTCATGGTGTAAAATGATGTTGATTGGATTAAAGAGATGATGATGATTAGGATATGATGTGGAATGATAAGATTAAATGATTTGGATGATGTGGCAAGTGTTGATTGGAAGTTTGACTTGGGCACTATCAAACACAAGATTTTACATGTAAATGCATAAACACACACACCAAACACAATGATGAAATTTGTCTTTGAAGATTGAATGTTATGATTAAGCAAACACTTGAATACACAACAACAAGCCCTATGACTAGTCAAGTGGGGTATGGCCAATTAGGTCTCATGCTAGTTTGCACAAGGTTGACTAAGGGATTATTTGAAAGAAAAATCCTACCAATAAGCTCAGAGAAAGGGGTAACCCACCCTTCACCTTCACTTCCCAAAGGTATAAAGTTCTTTGGGGCTTAGCTCAGAGTGACAAGATTTCAACTTCCAAACGAGCGTGTCTTTGGATTCACACTCTATTGAGGTCATCCCTTGGAGGGGTGTGTGCTCCAAGCAGGCCTCCTACGAAGGGTATGACAAAAGCAAACCAAGTGAGGTGTTTTGGACACACACACTTGATTCACACTCGCAAAGATTAATTTCCCTTAGAAATGAAATGTGTGTAAAACAGTTCAAGCGATTGTTCTTTTTAGATCCCAAATCAAATGTGTACGAAGATAGTGGTTAATTTTAGACCTGATTTTCGATATGTGATTGAAGACAATATTCATTTTAAGAACCCCAAATCCAAATGTGTTTGCAAACAATGATTGATTTTATGCCCCCAAATTGAAATGTGACAAACAATGATTAATGAGAAATGAAAGCTTAGAATGTATGCACCTGATTATTTTCGCTTTCCAAGTTGATGTTGTGACTAATATTGCTGCTACTATAGCCTCTTATGATCACCTACAAGATCAAAAAACAATATTATAATGCATCCAAAGAAAATAAAAAGAAAAGAAAAAGACAAGTTCATCAAAAAATTTCAATTTCAGATACTTTTGACATAGCCGAATTAGATTTTAGTATTTGACAATTTTTTTGATCTGAAAAATGAAAAATCAAAGAAGGGACCCCTACTAATTTTCTAAAAGCTTTCCAGAAATATAAAGAAGTAAGAAAAATTCCCTGTTTTGCTCTCAGAAATGCGGATTTGTGAAAACTATACAAAAAACAAAGATCAAATTTTTTTGCATTGTATTGGACCTCAAAACTAAATCTGTAAAACATAGACCCCTATTATAATTTCATGATATTTCCGAAAATGTAAAAATTTATGAAAAATTCGTTGATTTGAATTTAGAAAATCAATTTTATGAAAATAATTAAAATCAAAATAAATTCCACAAAAATGATCATAAACCCTTGATTTTTTTATTATAGCCTCTTGAAATGATGTAAAAGATTCTGTAAAAATCTTGTAAAAAAACTCGTAGCTGTGTAGAAGATATGAAGAACTTGTAAAACCTGCGGTTTTGTCCAAAAACTAGCAGATCTGCAATAAAATGTCAATAAAACCTGCAAAAGGCAAGCTATATCAAAGGATTCATGTCAGGTTCACCAAATGTAGATAGGGTAAAAATTAGATTTAGTGTTTAATGAAAACAATAAACTAATTAATTCCTATCAAGCACAATAGAGTACGAAATAATATGAAGATCACAATAAACAAAAATGCAAACCGATCTCCGCGCTAATTCGATTTACCTCCATTTCTCTTCTCCACCTGCATGAGAATGTGAGATTTTGAAGGGTTGACAATGGAGGAATGTTGAGTGCTCATTCCTGCAGCATAACGACTTGACAATGACAATGGCAAATAGAGAGAATGATAGATAGAGACAGAAGACTGATTTTGACAGTCTGGATGCTAGAAGAATCAACCCCCTAAATGGATTGCGAGAGACCATATTTATAGAACCGTGACGTTGACGAAGATAAGATTTGACAAGATTCGACAATGATTTGATTTTTGAAAAAAGAGGAAATACAACAAGATGAGATAAGATTTCAAAAAAGATAGAAAGATTTCATTTCCTGTTTTAAATGAAATAAATCTTAAAAAAGATGAGAAGATAATTGATGAATTATCTAATTAAATAAATTAATTAGATGCACACGAGTTCAGTTTTAGAAAGAAAGCGACAAGATATTTTTTAGGATTTATTAATTAAATAAATTTTGGATTTATTTAATTAACATTGAATTTATGATTTCATTAATTAAATAATATAAATTATTTAATTAATATTAGAAGAATGAATAGAAATGATATGAATTTAATTAAATAAATAAAATTTATTTAATTAAATAAATGATGTTTAATTAAATAAATGATGACATGGGTACCTAGGGCAAAACATGCTACAAGATGCCTAAATGATGAAATGCCGAGACAGGTGTTGCAAGAGGACAATTTTGGGTGTCTACATTTTGCCCCTAAAAATGTAGACACCTAAAAATGACTTAGGCCTGCAAGCTTCATTTTTTTTACCACTTTCATCCTAGCATAATTATGACATTTAATTATGTCATTGGTCCACATTCGACTATTGATTAAATAATTCATAATTATTTAATTAATTCATGTCTTGGTTTTCTTCATGATTATTAAATAAATAAATTCTATTTATTTATTAAATACGTCATTAATTGTCTAAGTCTTCCCTTAATTAAATAAATTTCTTAATTTATTTAATTCTCCTTTGTCATTTATTTCTTCTTGATTATTAAATAAATAAATTTTATTTATTTATTTAATACGTCACTGATGGTTTTAATTAAATAAATTTATTTATTTATTTAATTAGTTAGTCTTATATGCTAAATTAAATAATTAAATTTAATTATTTAATTGCTAATTAATATTCTTCTCATTTTAAATAAATTAAATTATTTAAAATGTCATGTCAATCTTAATTGTCAGTACTTTTTGATAAATAATCTGAAAAGATTATTTATTATCTCTCAAAATCCATAATTTGAATTATTTTAATTCAAATTAGTAATTAATCTTCTAAAAATCAAGCAATCGGGCAGATTCTTGATTTTTCAAATCTTATCTTCAGTCTACATCTTATCTCTTTGATTTTTCGAATCTTGCAAATCAGGCAGTCTTATCTTCTTGATTTTTCGAAAATCTTTATTTTCTAATTAGTTTCCTCCTTTATTCTCCACCATCGATCCAATTTTATTCTGACCGTTCAATTAAAGATTTTGCCTTAACCCTAATTAGGGATTTTTAGGTGTAATTTGGATCATTCATTTCATTGATTTATCTCGTCCATCCATTCGAAATGGCCTTTTCTATAAAATGCCATCTTCTTCTCATTTTTGAGGAGAGACATTTGGCGTAATTACTATAGGCATTTATTTACTCACATGTTCATGGTCATAGGCAATCTTAGTATTTCAATTTTGGCATTATTTTAGACATAGGCATTGGTTTGTAGACATAGTCATTTAGACATATCAAATCCTTCAAATCTTGTTGTAGGGCTTAGGCATTTTAGATTGCTCAAAAGACGAATCTGAGGGCAACATTCTCCAGCAAGCAAGAAGGTATTACGAAAGGGAATCATGGAGGTATCAACAATCAGGTATAATTGTTCTTTTGTCTACTTCCTTTGTGTTTCATAAAATCTTTGGGTTTCGATTATTATTTATTGTTTATTGCTAACAACTCCAAATCTGAAGAAATCCCTTGATTACATTGGTGAACCCAACTCCGTTTTGCTTGTTTCCGTACGGTTTTTTTGTTGTTTTCTGTTGTTTTGCAGGTATAGGTACGGATCGACGCAACTATTTTTTTAAAAACATCGCGATGCATTTGATGCGTTGCGACACATCTGCTGACAGAAGTGATGCAATCGACCTGAAAAACCGCAACTGACATCCCGAACGACGCATTTGATCTCCCGAGCCGCACTTGAAGACCCGAACGACGCATCTGCCCTGTCGAGCCGCATCTGTCTGGTAAAATTTTCTTTCAGTTTTGCCATTTTGATTTTCATATTTTTGGGTTTTTCTGGTTACTGGTTTTCTGGTTTTCTATTTTTTTCTGTGTTTTTTATTCCTGCATGTTAACGAGATTAGATTTTTTTTGTGTTACTAATCTTTTCTTGTAGCGTGTGGCAATCCTCATTCATTTGTCGAAGACCATTGCATAAGAGACTACTAATATTCATTGTTTGCAGATTCGCATGTCAAAGAAGGAATAATAAAACTTTGTGCTTGTTTTTCTTAGAGTAGCAAACATTTGAATTTGGTGCGTATAAAGAGAACACATGTCTTCTTTGATTGATTGTGCTTGCAAGATGGTAGGTGAGTATGCTCTCACTTGGTGAAAACCTCGTGATCAGAAAATCAGACCCATCTTTATTTGTTAATTACCCTTCACGATTCGGTATATCAGAGTATCCTCTCCCCTTGTGCATTCATGCGATCTTGGGTGTAAGAGAAATGGTTACTGACTCTAGAACTTGGGCCTGTTCTGGTGGGAAAAAGTACTCAGCCCAGGACGACTCAAACCGGTAGCACCCTGACACTGAGGGACTTCCAGCCGGTATATAAAAGTGGGTTCTTGGGGAAAGCCCAAGAATCACAAGCGTGGTTTCAATGAGATGGATCCGAAAGGGGACTCTCGCCGCATGGATCACGCGCCACGAACGGACTGCCCGAATTAAAAACCTCTTGTCTTAGTGTCCAACCGTTCTATTGGCCGTTGCTTGGTATAGTGTAGGGTACAGTATCATGCCCGAAGACACTCACTACTGATCCCCTTGAGTAGAGATAGCAATTCTTGGGATGTCACTACCCAAAGAATCTGAATTTGGTGTGCTCGAATGACGTTAATGAGCCGTGGAGGGGAGACAATGCCACCAAAATTCTAAGCTATCCGCTCTCAAGAAGGAAAGGTGTTTATCACCAATTCGGGGTATATCGGTGGGCTATACTAAGTATACAAACCCTTGGCCTATTGGCCTTTTTAGGATCGTGCTTATCTGATGTGTGTTTGGTTACTTTACTTTTCAAAAACGCTGTGTTTTTCAAGTGTATTCTGGTTCTGTCATAGTTCAAACAAAACATTCATCAAACAAGTCAAAACTTCTATCAAAACAACATGAAAATTGTGTTGAAACTAAACTGAGTCGCATCTGTCAAACCGCAAGTGATTTTCTGCGATGCAACTGATCTGTTAAAACACATCTGAAACCTATAATGACGCATATGTAGGCATCGCGATGCATCTGTCAACTTAAAAGCCGCATATGCTAAATCGAGCCGCATTTGACAGTGAGAAAGCCGCAATTGCAAAACTAAACCGCATTTGCATATCCAAGACGCAACTGAAACTTCAAACGACGCATTTGCCTATCAAAACTTAAAACTTCACATCCGAGACTTGAAGTCCTTAACTTGTCCACCATTTGTCAAACACTGTCATCAAGAAGATTCTGTCAGAAACCAAACTTGATATTGCTCAAAGTCTTGTCTATTAGCTTGCATTAGTCACCATAGGTTTCATACCTCATTCCTTTTCATTACATACACTTGGCATTAAACTATCCCTAGGTTCATATTTTGCATACTTAGGATTAGGAAAATCTTAAGCACACCTTGCAAAGTCATTGTTTTCAAAATTAGACCCTCTTGGACCAAGTTATCAAACACCCTTTTTAGTCATTGTCCTCTTTTGTGAGATTTCTTCCAACTCAAAAGTCTAGTTAGGAAGACTCACTAGTCATTTAGACCTTGTCAACTTGTCATTTCCAACAAAGTCCTTTAGCAGTCAAAATCAAAAAACAAAGTTCGAGCTTAGAAGTGCTTAGATAACCTTGTCTTACATTGCATAGAAATTGCATATCCTTATTCACAAAAAATCCAAAAACATTAGTCATTCTAGTTTTCATCTTGAACCTTAGACTTCACATAGTGTCATACTTGCATTTAGGCTGTCATTCCTATTTGAGCAATCTCATTTATGGCTGAAACTAGACTTCAAAAAAAAAAGAGAGAAATGGAAAACTTTAGACAAGACCCCCCATTTACTGTCAACAATCCTCCATATGACTCAAACTGGACCTTGTACGATCCATTTACCAATCTAGACAATCAACCTCCAACAACAATGCAATCCTCGTCAAACAGTACATTCAAACTCTACTTGCAAAGAGATGAAAATGGTCAACTACTTCAAGAACACATAGAGGCATTGACACAAGACCCAGAGGCCTATCAGATGGCTGAAGCAATAGCTCGTCAGGACAGAGACAGATTTGTAGCCATGCTCTTGAGTGAAGGAGCTAAGTTACCACCAGGATTTGATGCCAACACGCTAAATTTGACACTTCATGACCCTAATGCTAATAATGCACATAACATGTCACATAGTGGTCAACTTTTAAATACTACGAGCAATACTTCCTTTGAGACCACAACGACAATAAATACCACTCCCAACATCCCAAACATCTCCAACATAATAAATGCTACATCTATTGGGGGATCACAATCATCCACAACATCCACAACACTACCCCAATCGGATGGAACCACTCTTGGCTCCTCAACAACATGGGAAAATTATTCTAATCCTCTTTCTACCGCAATAGTAAATACCATGGGGGCATCATCAAGTCACAAAAATCCCCCCTTGACAACTACATCGGCTACCATGAACACAACTTCGACAAATCCGTTCAGTAGTAATTCAAAAAATCCTTTGGAAGGAACCATAGGATGTATCTTTATTAAAGGACAACAAAAAAATGTTAACACAACAACACAGTCAAATGTCATTACCTCCCAAGGTACAAACACAAATGTCCCCCTTGTACAAAACCAACAATTTACACAAGGTGGCCAAATAACACAACCCATGACATCATTGACACACCATAACAGTCATGGTCACAACATCCCCCAAATAATGACACACATGGCTAGGGGACACATCCCAACATACTCATCCAACATTCATACTCATCAACATGCACCAAATCATAACTTCCAATACCAACAACACACATCATATGTACCACAACAATCCGTACCACCACAATTCACCAACGTTCACGCACACCAGATAGGAACACATGGTATACCAGGCAACCCAACATACAAAAATGTAAACGACCCTACCATAGATGAACTCAAAGCAAGAATGAGAGATATGGAGAAAAATATGCAAAACATGTACATTTCAGGCGGGAAATCAGAAATATCATATGACCTAGATGTATACCCTTTCGACACGAACTTACGAATGCCTTCATTACCACTAGGATACGTGTCATTCAACTTCACAAAATATAGAGGCAAGAAAAATCCCATTGAACATGTTCGTGAATTCGCAACCAACTATATGGATATCACCTACGAACCAACATACTTGATGAGACTTTTTTCCAAAAGTTTGGCGGGTCAAGCCCTTGAATGGTTTTCAACTCAAAAAGATATCCAGACATGGGATGAGCTCAAATGAAAATTTATAAGAAATTACGCGTACAAAATTGACATGGATACCTCTATCACTAGCTTGTGCAATCTCACGCAAGAAGACTCTGGTGAGACATTTATTCCATTCTTTCAAAAATGGAGAAGCCTTGCTAGTCGATGTCACATTGACATTCCTGAAAGGGAAAAAGTTGACATGTTCATCCAAACACTTCTAGGGCCCCTAAAATTCACATTGCAAATACATTGTTGCACAAACTTCACAGAATTGGTCGAAAAGGGAGTCCAGATTGAGAAAGCCCTTATCACAATGGGAGAACTGAGATATGGTTCCAAAAACATGAACGTCAATCCACCAGCTGACAAAAACAAATATTGGGTTAAGAATAAGCATGTTACAAATGATGGTGTTGTTGATGCCAAGACTGCAAATACTGTAGGTCCCGTATTAGCCCTGAAAGGGGTTCAACAACAAAACATACCAACAACGACATTGACACCTCCTCCCAATACTCTTTCAAACAACCAAGGTGGTCAAAACAGTCAAGGGCAATATCGAAAAATGAGACAATTTCCTAGGGGTCGCACATACACCCATTTGGGTGAACCCATTGAAGAAGTCCTTAAGAAATGCATCTAGCACGGGGTCATCACACTTCTGGAAATCAAACCATATGACCCAGGATAGTTCAAACCATCATGGTGGAATGACAATGCACTTTACGAATACCATCGAGCCAAAGGACATACAACCTCTAACTATCGACAACTGAAAAACCTAATTCAAGATCTTATTGAAAATCGCACAATCGAAGTAGGTGGATCACAATTCACCTCCAATGCAGATCATACTATCCACAAGAATCCACTGCAGGATCATGGTTCTCATAATGCGTCCATGTCAGGTTCACAGAACCAAGCTAACTTCACCCGAGTCAAGTACGATTATTCTAGTGGACCAATTATAAACAATGTCCGAACTGAAGATGGGTACATCATTACCATTACGGTCAAGAGAGTACCCCAGTGTAATGCTACTACTCATAGTGGCAAGGTCACTATAGCTAGTCTGCCTCCTCCTAGACAAGCCAAAATCACAATACTGGGCCCATCGGCTAAACAATCACAACCTGCTGCATCGGCTAAACAGCCAAAACCTGTCTCAACCCCACAACAGTGGAAACCAAAAATCCAGTTCAACCTCATTGACCAACTAGGAAAGACTCCCGTGCAAATATCTATCCTTGAGCTGCTTCGTATCTCTCTAGTGCACAAAGAAATCCTAGACAAAACTCTCCTAGAGTCATCAGTCCCTAAGGACATTGATGTCAATCAGTTTGAAACTATGGTGGGATATCTCACCACGCCACACCATGTCACCTTCTCGGATCAAGACTACTCATCACATAAAACCAACCACAATGACGCATTACACATAGAAACTTTTGTCCACAAGCACAAAGTTAGACGGGTTTTAGTAGATGGCGGAGCAGGGTTGAATATATGCTCCCTCAAATTGGTTAAGGCTCTTGGGTTCTCTGATGCATGCGTAGACCCAAAAAAAAGCATAGTGATCAAAGCACACGATGACGAGGAACGCTCTTCAAGGGGTGTTATCTCTCTCCCTATCAGAGTGGGACCGGTCATTGTAGACACAACCTGCCAGGTCCTGGATTTGGAACTACCATATAACATTTTACTTGGCCGTCCATGGATCCACGCTTTAAAAGTCATTCCATCAACATACCACCAATGCCTCAAGTTTCCTTTTGACGGTACATAAGTCACCATATACGGAGACCCCAACCCTTTCCAATATTGTACCAATTTAAGGGGTATCTCTAAAAACTGAGTACCTATTAATCAAGAAGCACTTGGCTCCTCGTCATCGAAGTACATCGACCCTTCCACACTCACGTCATCTTCCACATCCGCTCCATCCACGTCTTCCACCGTACCACCACCTTCCACCAACCCTAAGACTGAATCAACTGTCAAAATATAGGACCTTGGCTGTGGAGAACTCAAAATGCACATAGCATACAGCATAACAACAATGCCCAGGTCTCCCAAGGACTATGGTCGGCCATGTTTCAGAATGGAACTTCAGAAACCTTCAAAGTTCCACCGAATACAATTTTTATCAAGTGGGGAGACATGAGTGAGGAAGACCTTGCTGACATCATAGGATGGATCTATAAGGATACTATTACATTACCCCCATTACCAGTTCAAATATATGGCAAAGGTTATGACTTCATGAAGGCTAAAGGCTATGATGGTACTAGTGGCCTTGGAAAAAATAAAACTGGTCGAAGGGAACCCATAGATACTTTTCAAATTCTAAAGTATCTTGGTTTAGGGTTTGGATCACTTGCCAATGACAATCGACGTACTTCTAGACTTTCAAATGAGCAAGTACATGCTTCAAAAAGTGTTGAGACTACTAGGGAAACCCTCACCGAAACTGACTCCCACAAGTGGGAATTTGGCTCAGAACGATCCCTAAGTGACTGTTGTCTTGATGATTTGTTTGTTGAACCAGGGGAATTGACCTCTGAACAACGATTTTGGCAAACATTCAAAATTGAACAGGCACCAAATAGTCAAAGCCCTACTACCACTTCCCATAAAACACAACAGCCATCATCTGACCCCCCTCAGTCTAATCTATCCGAAGTGTCAGATGACATTGATAACCAGGGCTTTAAAACCTTCACTCCTTATTACAACAATGAATATGACACTAGTGAAGGAGAATATTGGATAGAGTCTGATGTAGAGTTGGATGATGATAACCTCATCTACAACATCAACGAATCCATCTGCATGTTGTCTGCATCCTCACCCCAATTCACTAGCCTTGACGATGGCATCTCTTTAGTTTACCCTAAACTAGTCAATTGGGACCAACAAGGACCGCCAGTTCTGGAAACATTCCAAAATGATGAAGCCATTGCCGAATTCATGGGATTACGAGAAGGCATACCTAGTGGGGACCACAAATCAGGATTTTCTATTGATTTAGACTGCACCGCATACTTCGGTGAGACTATGCAGTCCTCTAGTCGCAAAAGTAAAAAATAAAGTAAAAAATGAAGCGTCTCTAGGTGAAAAGTGAAAGGCACCTCTTGATGATAAAATAGTAAAAATAAAGGATGAATCTGCGGGTGAAAACCTCTCTGAGGCACCCAAAGATGGAGGACTGGACTTTCTCCCCGTGTAACAGGAGAAATCAGCCATGCTTATTGAGGACATAATAGAGGATAACATTTCAACTGTAGAAGACCCCAAGATGGTCCTATTTGCCGCATCATTGACTGATGAAGAGAAACCAGAATTTCATAAATTCTTTACAGAATAGAAGATCAATTTTGCATGGTCCTACACTGACATGCCAGGATTGGACCCCAAACTCGTTCTGCATCATCTGCCACTATTACCCAATGCTAAACCAGTCAAGCAGAAGTTGCACAAAATGCATCCCCAAGTTACTCTATTGGTCAAGGCTGAGTTAAAGAAATTACTGGATGCCAGATTCATAAGGTCTATAGATTATGCTGAATGGATTTCCAATCTAGTGCCGGTGACAAAGCCAAATGGGCTGATTTGGGTATGTACAGACTTTCAGGATCTAAACAAGGCATGTCCAAAGGATGACTTTCCTTTGCCCAACATTGACATCATAGTCGACCTAACTGGAGGACATGAGATGCTATCCCTCATGGATGGTTTCTCTGGTTATAATCAAATCCGCATTGCTCCTAAGGATCAACACAAAACAACATTTACTTGCCCATGGGGTACATACTGTTGGAACGTCATGCCCTTTGGTCTCAAAAATGTAGGTGCCACATATCAAAGGGCTATGACCACGATCTTCCATGACATGATGCACAATATAATGGAGGATTATGTAGACGACCTGTTGGCCAAATCAGCAACTAGGAAAGATCATTTGAGAGTACTCGACATAATTTTCAAGAGACTTGAAGAGTACAAAGTTTGGCTAAACCTGAAGAAGTGTGTTTTTGGGGTCATGTCAGGTAAACTATTAGGGTACATAGTTTCCCGAAGAGGTATAGAGGTTGATCTGGGAAAGGTCAAAGAAATCATAGACATGCCTCCACCCATAGGGATCAGTGAACTCAGAACTCTACAGGGCAGAGTACAATCTATTCGCCGTTTCATAGCCCAATTGGCAGATAAGTGCCATCTGTTCTAGTACCTGTTGCACAAAAGTGTCCCCTTTGTATGGACAGATAAATGTTAAGAGGCCTTCCAACAAATAAAAGATTACCTGCTATCAACACTAGTACTCATGCCGCCCATTCATGGAAAGCCTTTGATTCTATACATCTCAACTACTAGTTCAGCACTGAGGGCATTGCTGGCCCAAAATGATCATGAAGGAAAAGAAAGAGAAATCTATTACATCAGCCACACATTGATAGGCTATGAGTTGAACTACACATACATTGAACGTGCATGCCTCACTGTTGTCTTTGCATCCCAAAAACTAAGACATTATATGCTCAGTCATCAGACACAACTGGTTGCCAAGATTGATCCTTTGAAATATCTACTAAGTCGAGCAGCATTAACAGGCCGGTTGGCAAAATGGGTCATGATCCTAAGTGAGTATGACATACAGTATGTTGAGCGCAAGGCAATAAAAGGGCAAGTAATAGCAGATCAACTAGAAGATGCACCGATTCAAGCCACTCATCCATTAGTAACTGATTTTCCCGATGAGTCCATTTTTCATGCGGAGCCGGCAACACCATGGAAGCTATATTTTGATGGGTCTCATACGGGTCATGGCTCAGGCACTGGAATCTTGTTTATCATACCACAAGTAGATTCAATTCCTAAGTCATTCAAGATCACTTTCCCTTGCACAAATAACATTGCCGAATATGAAGCACTGGTCACAGGTCTCAAGTTAGCAATCAAATGGAAAATTCAGACATTGCTTGTATTCGGGGACTCCCAACTAGTAATCAACCAAGTGAATGATGAATATGAAACAAAGGATGAGAAGTTGCTTCCCTATAAGAGGATGGTGGACAGTTTCCTAACGTACTTCCAATTGATTTCTTTTGAACAAATCCCCAAGGCACAGAATAAAGCAGCTGATGCAATGGCTACTATCAGTTCTCTCTTGGACATCCCTAAAAATGTGCCATAATTTGAGTTCTTAGTAGAACAACTTTTGATACCGGCATACGATATCCCAGAATTGGAAATGGTTTGTGAACTTGTTGGTCCCAACTCTCCTTGGTATCAAGACATTTACGATTACCTAAAGTCTCACACCCTCCCACAGAACCTGTCAAATAACCAATGAAAGTCCTTCATTAGAAAATATACAAGGTATGCCATTGTTAGTGACACCCTCTACCGCCGTAGTTTCGACGATACCCTCCTTAGATGTCTTGACACTGACGAAGCATGTACGACCTTACGAGAAGTACATGATGGTATATGTAGATCTCATTCAAGTGGTCCTACACTAGCTAAGAAACTAACGAGACTTGGGTATTATTGGCCGACAATGGAAAAAGATGCAATTGAATATGTCAGGACTTGTCACAAATGTCAAATACACAGTGAATTGGTCCATTCTCCAGCACAAGAACTCCGGCCCATCACTTCTCCTTGGCCCTTCGCTCAATGGGGACTCGACCTCGTGGGTAAGATTCATCCAACCTCATCCAATGACCATAAATTCATTATTACCGCCACTGAGTATTTTACAAAGTGGATTGAAGCCATCCCATTGACATATATTACAGGCAAAAAAATATCAAAGTTCATCCTTAACTACATCATTTTCCGGTATGGCTTTCCGCAGTCAATCATCACTGACAATGGACGTCCGTTCAAAAACTAAGACGTATGTAAGTTATGTGAGCGATTCCATATCCAACACCACTTTTCATCTCTATACTATCCACAAGGAAATGGCCAAGCTGAGGCATCTAACAAAACCATTGTCAAGATTCTCAAAAAGACTGTCAATGACGCTGGCCGTGACTGGCACATACAACTTAACCCTGCTCTATGGGCTTATCGAAGTAGCATTCGTACTCCTACAGGGACCACCCCATTCACCCTAGTCTTTGGCGCTGAAGCCATCTTACCCATTGAGGTCGAAATTCCTTCGCTACGAGTATCCTTGAAGGGTCTTACTAATGAAGAGGACTATCGACAATCACGCCCGCATGAGCTAGAAATGCTGGAAGAAAGATGGAAAAACTCACTGAATCATCTCCAAGCATATCAGAACCGCCTTTGTCGCAGCTACAATAAAAAGGTTATGGTCAGAAAGTTTGACATCGGTGACCTAGTTCTAATGCAGAACCCCAAGAACCAAGCAGATAGAGAAAAGCCAGGAAAATTTGAACCAAACTGGCTAGGTCCCTATATTATCATATCTTCTTTTGGTTCTGGAGCTTATCAATTAGCAGCTCCAGATGGGGAATAGTTGACATAACCCATCAATAGTTTACATCTCTGAAATTTCTACGCATAACATTAGAGGATGGAGCTGAGAATCATAAAATACAAAAAAAAATTGAAAAATGATAAAAAATCGTCACCTTGATGAAAACCTAGTAAACAGGCATCTTGGTGACACCAAAAAAATAAAAATAAAAATAAAAATAAAAAAATAAAAAAAATAAAATTATCAAACAGTTAAGAAAATAGTAAAGAGAAAAATGATTCGTTCAATAGTGAAAACCTAGAAAATAGGCACTTTGGACAAGTACCATGGTGAAAACCTGGCAAACAGGCACCATGCGTAATCAATCATTGCTCTGCCATCTACTGTCACTTGGTCTAACTTGGCCTAGGATGAAAGGTATTTCTGCCATTATTCCGCAAAATCGCCATCACATCCTACCCTACCTGTCCTAGTAGATAAATGATTGACATCAAGTCCTGACGACTTCCCGTCTACCAAGTCAGCAGCATCCCATCCATGTCCCTTGCAAATGGCTAAGTCTTAGACCTAACTGGGGGAAAAATGTTTATCATGAAACTGCAGTGGATGTCACACATGATCTTGACAATTGGCAAAAAATCATAAAAAATACCAAAAACATCACAAAAAGTCCTGAAAAAAGACAAAAACATTGGCAAATAGTCCTTAAAAAAAGACCAAAAACATCACAAAAAGTCCTGAAAAAAGACAAAAAAATTCGCAAATAGTCCTGAAAAAAGACCAAAAACATCACAAAAAGTCCTAAAAAAAGACAAAAACATTGGCAAATAGTCCTGAAGAAAGACCCAAAAACATCGCAAAATGTCCTGAAAAAAGACCTAAAAATCATAAAACGTCCTGAACAAAACCAAACAAAAACATCAGACTGGTCAAAAAGTGCGAACACATGGGCATCTCTTGTCAAAGTCAGTCATGTCAAATCAGTCTTTATCATCTGTCAAACTACGTTGTCTCTGCGCATTTGCTACATAGGCAAGACTCATATTTGAGTCCCCAAGACATTAGGTCAGTCCTTTCAGGTTTGTCAAAATAAAATCATGATGCAATCTTTGCTCACCAAGACAAAGTCATTGGTCGTGTCGAACTACGAGGTCTCTGAGTGTATGATGCAGGCAAGACCATCTATTGATGAGCCCCCGAGGCCACACTAGGTCAGTCCATTAGGGTTCATGGCACTACACTGGCACACACGTCAAAAGTCTTCAATCAATTTCGACATGGGGAAACTCCTAAACCAAAGTAAAACAGCCATTTGATCAAACATGGCTAATCTCATCAACATGTCACTCATATCATCATGACAATATCAGCATACAATCAAACACAAGTCAAACTCAGTCAAAACAAGTCAAATCATCATGAACAAGTCAAACTATCAAAATTCAGTTACTCTTCAGATGAGTCCTTCTGAACGATAACCTCTGTCATTTACGCCTTAGGATGTGTCCTTCCTAGGCATCGTCATTGTCATTCGACATTTTGAGTGATTCTCTTGATATTTAAAGATCACTCTTCGCGACAGCAGTACTCTTCAGATGTGTCCTTCTGAAGAATCAAATCTGTCGTTTATACCTTAGGATGTGTCCTTCCTAGGCATCGTCATTATTTTGAGGGACCCCTTACAACCATTAGGGATCAAATCCTCTCGACATCGGCATTATTCAGGATGTGTCCTTCCTGAATTCACCAATTCTCGGCATTTTCCAAGGTCAATCAAAACTTTAAACATTTCGACATCTCGACATTATCAAACATGGCATCTTAGCGCCAGAACAGTGAATATCCAGATGCACTTGGCAAACACTTGAAAAATTGTCTTTTTGATCTTTTATCATGTTATTAGTTTTTCAGTGAGATCCCAATAAGTAGGATTTAGAGAAGCAGCGATGTAGCATGACAATTGACGCACATGACTATTAGCTTCTTAGCGAGGTCCTGATTCTGGGATTTAGAAAAGCAACGACATATCATGATAGGGATTTTATTTTTGTATTTTGGCAGTCATGTCACTAGTTTCTCAAGGATGTCCTGGAAACTGGATTTAGAGAAGCAACAACGTTTCATGATCTATCCTTGTCTTTTTCTGTTTGTGGTTGATTATGACAACAAGACTAGGGCAATCACGCTCATAGTATGAGTCATGATCATCCTTATCTGTGACTATTTGTCTTATGTAATGGTACGACCTTGCACACCTTGATCTATGTCATATCATGGTGTTTGTTGGCCATTACAATAGTTTTCCCAATGATGATTAAGAGCAATAAATATTAAAAGTCCTACAGTAAAGTTTTGAAGGATTTGGTCTAGGAATTAACATGCATTTTCATAGGGCTCATGTCTTCCCTTCTTCGATCTGGTCATCTTCTCTCATCAGTCTCGTCATCTTCTCTCGTCCATCCCACGATGATATCCTATGACATCCAAAAACATAAGTGCATACATAATCATATACATTGCATTAGGTCCATACATACATCATCCATGGCATTAAATCATATACATAAGCACAAACATTGCATTAACATAATCATCAACATTTCATCTTTTACATAAATACATCATGCACATCATTAACATAATCATATAAATAAGCATTGCATCATCATGGCATCAAAAATCACAAATAGGCATCATAGGACATACATGACATTATAAATTGCACATCATATATGTCATAATACATAAAGAAAAAGCACCACATAACACACGTGGGCTGCATCAAAACTGCATCATCATATAGAATCATCTCAAAAGGGTACAATGTCATAGGATATAGTCAACAGATATCCCAAAAATGGAGCTCACAGGCTCAATAATATACATAGTGTGTCAAAATACAAATATGCCCCTAGGGTAGGCTCTCATCATCCCCTTGGGGTGAGGAATGTGGTGGTGGCTGAGGCCCTGTCACTGGCTCTGAAGCAATGGGGGGTCCTATGGCAACCTCTGTCCGAGAAATTGATGGAACCGCGAGTGAGGGTATCATCCTGACAGTAGTAAACAACTGTGAAGTGACTACAGCTGGACTCTGAGAGGGGGACGGATCTGTCACTGGTGGCTGGCCAGGTACTGACCTTTGTGCTGAACCAGTCAACCCATGGCTATGACCCAGAGTGTGCCTACGTGAATGATGGGACATGTGCCCTAAAGTATGTCCTATCGAGGTAGACCCTCTGACACTGGTATGGATCCTCGTACCACTGCCACTGCCTGACCTATGTTTGCTACCTACCCTCGTCTATGATCGGGACAAGGTAGGATCTCGTTGCTCTGGCGGCACTGCCTACTCATAGAGAGTCTGGTACTGCTCCAATCTCATGCTAACTCTGGCTAACTCTCGAGCTATGTATCCCATAGGTCCTGTGCACAAAGCTACAAACTCAGTACACCACTGGGCTGCATCCTGCTAGCGGATCACCGCCTGATCCCGCTCTACTCGGGCTACCTCCAAAGCTGACTATAGAGACCTGGCCTATGCCAAGCTAGCATCCAATCTCTGCTGAAGGTCTGCCACTCTCTGATCGGCTGTAGCATCTGGCGGCAACCTTGAAGTGTATGGTATCTCCTCCTCCCCCTCCACCATCTGCTATCTGAGAAGTCTCTCGGCCTCACCTATGGCATCATCCTCCTCGTCATCATCATCATCCTGCCCTGTCACCTCCTCATCCTGCCCTACCACCTCCTCCTCCTGCCCACCCACCTCCACCTCCATCTTTGGCATATCCTCATGCCTCTCTGCCTCCACCTCCTCCTCCTATCCCCTCACATCCTCCTCCTTTCCCCTCATCTCTGACATATCCTCCGCCTCTCCCCTCACCTCCACATCCTCCTCCTGTCTCTCCCCCTCTACCTCCTCCTGTCCCCTCACCTATGGCTCCTCCTATCTCCCCTCGCCCTCTCCCTCCTGTCTGGGCTTCTCCTCACCCTCTCCCTCCTCACCAACCTCGGGGATAGCATCTAATGCTACCCTCGCCACGCGCTATCACACCCTGCGGCCTGGTACCTGGCCATCTCGCCTCCACCTCTGACCGTCTCCACCATCATCCCCACCTCTGGCTCCACCCCTACCTCTATCATCCCCACCCCGGCCTCCATCTCCACCCCAGCCTCCACCTCCACCCCTCCCTCCGTCATCACCACCCCTACCTTCGTCATCCCCACCCCTCCCTCCATCTCCATCCCTACCTCTACCTCTGCCTCTGCCTCCATCTCTGCCTTAGCCACTTCGTCTGACCCATGGCACTCCCAGAATAACTGACCGCCTGTCAACTGGTGCTGGCCCGTCAGGATCTATCAAGGGCACTGGTCGGTGTGCCTACCACCATAAATCATATGCTGGAGTCGTACCAGGATCTGCTACTCCTCCTCTCCAACCCTAGGCCTGGGCTACCAGCCCAT
The DNA here is from genome assembly GCA_007258455.2 of Sequoia sempervirens. Taxonomy (NCBI): domain Eukaryota; kingdom Viridiplantae; phylum Streptophyta; class Pinopsida; order Cupressales; family Cupressaceae; genus Sequoia; species Sequoia sempervirens. Next base: position 163,492 of record VDFB02026922.1, read on the forward strand.
CTATCTATTGAGTCGCAAATGCTACTGGGATGGTTGGCCCCCAAGCATACTCTCGGGAGGACCTAGCATACTCTGCTGTCCCTACGGGCACATCTTGTTGCTTGCCAAACTATCTCAATACACACTATGGCAGGTACATCTCAATGATCAAGGACGTCTGCACTGTCCTGCTAATAAGATATCTGTACTATCTACAGAAGCTGAGATGCTCGTCCTCATCATCCCATGCCTCACAATCCCTGTACGGCCTCCAGATGAACGTCACTATGGTATTGATCCGATGCCGCCACCATCCTGTCTCGCCCATATGGGTCTGTTGTAATGCACCGGCATAGTAGTAAGAGTAGGGCATCCCCTCGGCTAGCTGCAGTCTGTCAATAGGAGGGTGGAATATGGCAATGTTCTCCCATGCCCAGATCATCATAAGAGTGGTCCCATAGGAGATACTCTCTCCTCTCCTGTACACGACGTCGTGAAGCTGATGATAAAGCATCCCTAGCAGACAAGGACCCCATGCATAAACTGTCCTGTCTCGCCTCATGCCGACCAGGACGTCCCCCCAGCCAATCAGAAATCCATGTCCTCGCCGGTCAAGAATCAGGATACCCGTGATCATCGTCACCAGAAATGCATCGAAGCGACTGTAGTGCTCTGCCAGGAACTCCCATTGGATCTCATAACCCTGAATCCCCAATCCAGCACCCTGATCTCGATAATAGGTGCGGAAGGTCTGCTCGCCATGCCACAGATCGTAGACAATTTGCTCCCCTCGAACAGGAATCCGGAGAATCCGGTAGACGTCCTCCAAGGTAATGGTAGCCTCACCCGTCGGTAGGTGGAAGGAACAGGTCTCAAAGTGCCATCACTCGCATAATGCGGTCAATAATCCCCTATTCGCCCGAATGGCGGGCATGAACGCAGCATAGAATAAACCCAGTCGCATCAATCGTTGTTGCTCTCGTGGGCCTAACTGATCAGCAAACCAAAAGGTGATCGGTTTGCTCTCCCTCGTGTAGATAGGGGCAAGCTGCCTCTGCAAAAAGACAAACACTGCATCAGCACTTTTTGGACAACCGACAACATCATGGAAAGCAACTAGGGGCATGAAAACATCAAAACAAGTTGTATTAAAGAAACAGGCAAATGCATCGCAAACAAGCAATTACGTCGCGAAAACACAACTGCGTCATTCAACACATCAAGTGCATCTCGACATGACAATTGCATCTTGATATGACACTTGCATTGCAACATTTTGCGAGTGTGAGACAACATGGTGATTGTGACACCGTAATACAATTGTGACGGTCAAAACAGCGTTTGCGTCACAAATTATCAATTACGGCTTTCCAACGGTCATTTGTGACTCGATAAGTCACTTACGTTGCACGAATTATCAAATGCGGCATGAACCACTGGAGCAACCACGTTATACCGAGCACTTGCATCGCGATGCATCATATGCGTCGAACATGAAGGCAATTGCGGCTTACGCGAACGCATATGCGTCGCGGCGCATGCGTTGACTACCCTAGAAAGGATTAAATAGCACGTAAAATGATAAAATGACAAAGTGAGTTTAAGGTACATATCATCGGCTCTGAGCCCTCTGGTCGTCTGAAGGTCCTCACGATCTCTCCACGGTGCTCTCACACTAGAATAACCATCCTCACTGCTGCGCCTTTTGCTCTGCGCTCTCAAGTTTCGCAAGGTAAATAGTAAAAGTAAATTGACTTTTACCCCTTTGTCAACCTATTTATAAGGTCAAAATGACATTTTTCAAACAAAGTCAATACTGGAGGCTGATCTGAACACCTTTGACTTCTTTGTAAGTTGCTTTAAACATGTCAGAATTCGAAACCGACTACGCTGTTATTTTTCTGGTCATCAATTTGATTTATCGGGACCCTTTGCAATTTTTTCTGGCACCGGCTCAAAATTTGAAAATTTCCCAAGGGGGCAATGATACTCAGTACCCTCGCCGGGGCATATTCTTGGCTTATTTTTTTTTTCACAACGCGACAAGCAACATTATGACAAAGAGGGGCAAAATGTAGACACCTAAAAATGACCTAGGCGTGCAAGCTTCATTTTTTTTACCACTTTCATCCTAGCATAATTATGACATTTAATTATGTCATTGGTCCACATTCGACTATTGATTAAATAATTCATAATTATTTAATTAATTCATGTCTTGGTTTTCTTCATGATTATTAAATAAATAAATTCTATTTATTTATTAAATACGTCATTAATTGTCTAAGTCTTCCCTTAATTAAATAAATTTCTTAATTTATTTAATTCTCCTTCGTCATTTATTTCTTCTTGATTATTAAATAAATAAATTTTATTTATTTATTTAATACGTCACTGATGGTCTTAATTAAATAAATTTATTAATTTATTTAATTAGTTAGTCTTATCTACTAAATTAAATAATTAAATTTAATTATTTAATTGCTAATTAATATTCTTCTCATTTTAAATAAATTAAATTATTTAAAATGTCATGTCAATCTTAACTGTCAGTCCTTTTTGATAAATAATCTAAAAAGATTATTTATTATCTCTCAAAATCCATAATTTGAATTATTTTAATTCAAATTAGTAATTAATCTTCTAAAAATCAAGCAATCGGGCAGATTCTTGATTTTTCAAATCTTATCTTCAGTCTACATCTTATCTCTTTGATTTTTCGAATCTTGCAAATCAGGTAGTCTTATCTTCTTGATTTTTCGAAAATCTTTATTTTCTAATTAGTTTCCTCCTTTATTCTCCACCGTCGATCCGATTTTATTCTGACCGTTCGATTAAAGATTTTGCCTTAACCCTAATTAGGGATTCTTAGGTGTAATTTGGATCATTCATTTCATTGATTTATCTCGTCCATCCGTTCGAAATGGCCTTTTCTATAAAATGTCATCTTCTTCTCATTTTTGAGGAGAGACATTTGGCGTAATTACTATAGGCATTTATTTACTCTCACATGTTCATGGTCATAGGCAATCTTAGTATTTCAATTTTGGCATTATTTTAGACATAGGCATTGGTTTGTAGACATAGTCATTTAGGCATATCAAATCCTTCAAATCTTGTTGTAGGGCTTAGGCATTTTAGATTGCTCAAAAGATGAATCTGAGGGCAGCATTCTCCAGCAAGCAAGAAGGTATTATGAAAGGGAATTATGGAGGTATCAACAATCAGGTATAATTGTTCTTTTGTCTACTTCCTTTGTGTTTCATAAAATATTTGGGTTTCGATTATTATTTATTGTTTATTGCTAACACTCCAAACCTGAAAAAATCCCTGATTACACCAACTTTCCCTCATGTATTGAAAATATACACTTCTTTGGATTGAGAGATACTCCGAACTCTCTGCATCTCAGAAAAATCTGTTCCAAGTGGTCCAAGTGTTCATTAGCATTTCTAAAAAAAATAGCAATATCATCTAAATATACCAGAACAAACTTGTTCATAAGGTCGTGAAAGGCCATATCCATAGCACGCTGGAACGTTGCTCCAGCATTTGATAAGTCGAAAGGCATCTTCTTGTAGGCCATCATTCCCCACTTGGTTGTAAATGCTGTCTTAAACAAATCCTCTTGTTTAACCAGAATCTGGTTATAACCTGACTAGCCATCTAACAAAGAAAATATGTCAGAACCAGAAACTAGATGTAAAATTTGCTCCATGGAAGGGAGTGGGTAATGGTCTTTCAAAGACGCTCTATTCAAATCTTGGAAGTCAATGCAAAGTCTGATTTCTCCACTCTTCTTCCTGACTAGTACTAAATTCGACACCCAGGAGGTGTGCTTGATAGGAAAAATGATGCCACTTTCAACTAGCTTATTCAGTTCAGCCTTCATGAGGTGTTATAACTTAGGATTAAGTGGTCTTTGCTTTTGCCTTACTGGCTTTGCACCAGTTTCAAGCTCAATAGTATGTTGTGCTAAATCAGGGTTAAAACCTCTTAAATCTTTGTATTCCCAAGCAAAAACATCACTATATTTTTGACATAACATAATGAAAGCTTGCTGCTCCTCTTGACTGCACAACTTACCCAGCTTGAGAAGCTTGCCTTTGAAAATTTCAATAGCTGGACAATGTTCCTCTTTAACTGTTAAGCTACACTTGTCCTTCCGAACTTGATCATCTAAGTTAAAGACAAACTCTAACATCACCAAACCTTTCAGCAACTTATTGGTCTTTAATTGCACAATCTGGTCTTCATACTGCCGCTGCCATTTTTGCTGATTTCCATCTAGGAACTCAGCTTCAGCAATTGAAAAATTCACGATTTGCTCATCACTGTCAAAAACCTGCCAGCTCACATTATTGTCAGGTACAGAAGGTCTGACTACTATCTTCACCTACTAACGTACTTCTATTTTGTGAATCTCTTTGGGGATGTCAAACTGAGCTCCTATGGCAGCAAGTCTATCAACATGCTTATTTTGATTATGAGGAATCGACATGATATTAAAAGCATCAAAATCTTCCATTAAATCCCATACATGATGCTTATATTTCTTAAGTAAATCATTTTTTGCAGCATTTAAATTTCTGACCTGATTCACAATCAGCTCTGAATCATCATAAACTTGCAAGAATTTAATACCTCGCTTGCGGGCCCACTCAAGGCCATGTACCAATGCTTCATACTCAGTTGTATTATTTGAACATCTGAAAGCAAATCTGCAGGCTGAATAATACTTATCTCCTTTGGGCGATATCGACATGGCTCCACCTCCGACACCAACACTACTCCTCGAACCATCGAAATAAAGTTTCCACAACTCATTATATTTTTCTGTAGATGGTTCATCCTCTTTGCAAAGATTAGGCATATCGCAATCACACTCACAAATCATATAAACTCCTAAACCTACCTCATATGTGTTCTAGAATGGATCAAGCACGTGATCTTCGGTTGCCCATTCATCGAGAGTGATGTAGTCTCCCTGGGTGCCACAGTCTAAGGTCATGGTTTGCTCCTCCATTGCAGAGGTGGCATAGAGATTAGCATTTATAGGGCTTGGGGAGTATGGTTCGATATGATCTTTGGCGAGAGGCTCGGACTTAATGGTCACTTTCGTACCATACTTTGTTCTAAAAAATAGATGAGACCAATCAGAAGACCAAAACCCACCCAACTTGGCTGTAAAATCTTTTGATAAACAAATATTGAAGTGTGGTGGTAGGTGAATAACATGAATATCTTGATGAATAGCGAAACTTGGGGATGCATGCAAGGTAAGGGCTAAATTTTTAATAATTCCAGCAGTCTTAACAGCAGACCCATCTAATTGCACTACGCCCTTCTGAGGGTTAGGCTCATAAGCGAGACCTAATTTGTCAGCTAAACTCTTAGGCATGACTGAACTACTAGCACCAGAGTTGACCATACAATTATGCATGATTTTATCACCTATGATTAGACTTAAGTAAAACGGAGGGGGTTTTACCTCTTTTTCCTTCTGTCCACTTTTCTCCTCCAAGTCATTGGCCAACACAACCTTCGCAACTCCTTGATTGGTGTTGTCAGAAATAGACAATTCAGCTAATGCATCCTGCAATAAACTTTTCTGTCCTGGAAGCTGCAGAGCATCTAATATCGACATATTGACAGTAGTTTTCTTGAGATGCTCAATGATATTGAAGGATGAAACATTTACCTTCAGCTAGTTTTTTGTAACAGCAGGTTCATTTTGCTTCTGCGTAGGCTGAGAATGCGCTTTTGACAGCTCCTTGTTAGGTATTTCCTGCCCCCTTTGTAGAATCTACATTTTAGGCTGAGTGGCAGCATCAATTTCTGATGAAATAGGCTGCTACAAAGTCCCAACTTGCTGTCCTAAATCCATAGCTCACTTTTTAGATCTAGTATTGGCTGAAATAGGGGAATTTTGTCGATCTTCGCCATTCACGCCACAAAATTCGGAGCTCTGCCAGTTCGGCAAGGCAACTTCAACATTATCTTACTGTTCTTGATTTTGATCTACAGTATTTTCTGAAATAGCATATATATTTTGCACCATTAAAGCCTGGTTTCTCACTCCGTTGGCACACGTAGACTGGTTGTGGGGTTGGTTGCATAACACTAGTCACAATCTTGACTGACATTGTTTTGTGGCACAAGCTCTTTTGATGTGCTAGGTGTGTTCAGATTGTATGGCTGGAATGGCCGAGGGTTGAAATTCCTTTTTTGAGCCTGATAATCACCTTGGAAAGTGGGTCTATTTTGCTGGTTTTTATTGATAAGGGGCTTGGTAAGGCTTATGTTCTTGGCCAACGTGCTTCTTAATAGTCACAAGGTCATTTTCGACGGTCTTTAATATGTTTTTTAGCTCCTGCATCTTAGGATTTGAGGCTAGGGCAGCGATCTCTTGGGCTGTACTATGATATCCTATTGCTGGAACTGGTGGGACAACAGCCAAGGGGGGTACAACAGTAGGAATAGGCAGCTGTATTTCTTGAAACAAGGGCATGGGGGGTCTAGGAGCTATGTCTCTAGCTTGAACAAGGTAATTTTCAGCATTAATAGCAATGTTATAAGCATTTGGAAGTGTTAAACCACCCATGGACTGAGTCATGACAATAATCTTAATATTCAAATCCTTAAGATAAAACAGAAATGCATGTGCCGGGAAGGGCTTTACCGCTGCTGGATTCTATCCCAAGACCTCTGAAATCTATAGTTGAAATGCGCCAAGTGTTCGTTTGGCACCCTTTGAATGGTACTCAACTACTCTACCAAAGATAAATTGTTAGATTTATCCACAAAATGCTGATATAAACCACTACCTAGAGCATCCCATGTTCTGATTGAGTTTCCAGCGAGACCTATGAACCACTGCAGCGCTTTCCCCTTGATTGACTCAGCTAGTAGCCTTAGAGCAATGTTCTCTTGAGTGATATTATGTACTAAACATAACGTGGCCATGTCACAGATGTGTTCAACCAGCGTGGTGTAGTCTTCTTCGGTGAAATATGGTAACCCTCGAAGGGCTGCGACCAAAATATCATCATGTTGGGCAATATCTAATGGACTGCCTCCATTAAAAGGGGCGAACAGATGCTACCTTGGTGGTGTTGCCATTGGTAGTACTTGCGAGATTGGTACTGGTACACCAGGTGACAAAAATAGAGCACCAAAACTGGGAGGCGTCGACTTTGATTTCGTAGGGGCTTCAAAAAGCCTTCTTGCTATCCTACCTCTCCTTCGTGGTGGGGACAGCTCCTGATACTTGAAAGGTTTTGAACATGATCTTGTTTGAATATTTTTCATGCGCGGGCTGTACTAGCAGGTAAAAAATAGAACCAGAGTCGCCAGGTATATTGAAAGCCTCCAAAAGGATGTAAAAATTTGCTGCATACACCAAACAACAAATTGAAATATTAAATATTCTCTGCAAGTTTCTTTTAATGTCCTATCGGGCGTGCCAAAAACTGTTATCAATAGTTTTGTACCCTGCTGAATGCAATATTCAGCAAACTACTGAAACATGGAAACCTCTTTTAGATGTGGGTGATCTTACGCGAAAGAAGAACCTCTAGAGTGAGCTAGTTCTTTGAATGATGAATTCTATTCTAAAACAACCTCTGAGGAAAGGGATGAAGAATAACTGAATATAGAAACCTATTTCTAAAAGATGATTCACCAAAATTATAAGAATTCAGACCTAACCACTCATAACAACTTCTCTATTGCAGTAATCCTCACAATCACATTGGCACACAACCCATCAGTGATTTGCATGGAGATCTGGAAAACAAATACAACATGCAACCTGAAATATGTAATTCTAAAAGACCACCTATAACAGTAAGACATAAAAGGATTTCAATTTCAAAACACAAGTACATCAGATTGCTATTACAAAATTTGAGACAGAAAATAAGGAGAAACCTGCTGCTCTATTAAAACTAAAGGAGTGTCAATCTACTCAAAATGAGTATCAAAAGGTTTACAAGCTCCCCGAAATGAGTAAGGGCAAGAAAATGATCTCAACTGATGGGTATGGAGAGTTGAAAGACTAAATCTATCAAAAGAACTCTCAAAGAAACCCTAATCTGAGCTCAGAAAAAGCTCCATGAAAAAAGGCCTCAAACAAACTCAAAAACTGCTTTAAAGCAGAAAAAAAACACAAAGCTTTTATGATTACACTGTCAACCCTCTAAAAATAGGCAAATCCTGCTTTAAAAGTTCAAAAAACACCTTATCTCTCCAAGATAAGTCTGAAATCCGACCAAGAATAAAGATCAGTCAAAGATCTGCTAAAAATAGCAAGAAAACATAAAGCAATTTATAGAATATCGCTTTTATGCTTCTGCTTTACAAGATGCATTTTTTTACAATTTTGTCTATTTTTGCAACTCAAAGATTGGAAATCTTTTGCAAAAATAAAATTGCTTATTTCTCCAAGATATCATTCTGATTTTCTCAAAAAATCAAAAAAAACATATTACATAATCTTCCTTTTAACTCCATCATTGATTTCTCCAAAATCAATCAAAAATAAAACCCTAAAAAGAATTAACCCTAAGTCATAGGGTATTCACAAATATTATCTCATTGTCTTCACATAAAACAATAACATTAAGATGCTCAAGTCCCACTTCATTTTTTTCCTAAGGCATAAGATAATATTAACTCAAAACCTAAATTCCCTAAATACAACCCTAGGTATAAGAAATTCAGCCTAACACAATCATTGATTTTGACTTAGGCTTAATAAATCACAAGGAATAGACTATGGGTTCGACCACCATTTGATATTCAACATGTGCATTTGAATGAACATTCTAGAACTTTCACAAAGCTCAAATTAGGGCATTTACCAAAAATAGGGGCAAACCCTAATTCTCATCATTTCACACCCATGACTTTTGAAAGGAAAGAAATTCTGTCTGAGAGAAAACTGCCAACATGATGATGTTGGATTCGAGCCCATGTGCACAAAAATATATTCCCTTGCTCTTTAGTTGACCGAATCTCCAGTGGGTAAGCTTCTTTTCATGTCAAAATAGTCTCTCTACTTCACCATTTTGAGCATCAAAAAGCCCTAAGGGTGTGGCCTGTGTGAGTTTGTTTTCTAACTTCCACTTTTTCCTTTGACTTCACCATACCATTGTGAGCTTGAGCTTGACTTCTACAGTCCACTCCATGGAAGCTCGACTTCTATTTTGGTTTTCCTTTTCTGTGCAAAGGTAAGCTTTGTGTTCTTAAACTTAACGGCTTTGCATTATGCTCATTTCAGCCTCAAAGCCATGGCTAATATACTTTACTATCGCTTCATATTATATTTTTTGTGTTCACATTTATCATTGTAGCGCTCCATTCACCAGTGAGAGCTTGGCCATCACTTGGAAACTCGAACCCCTGCATTTGGAAAATAAAAAGAAAGCTATGACCGTGGCTAGAAAGCTTCACTAGAAATATATACCGGTAACTTTCTTTGCTAACATTGATCTTCAGAACTTAGAGAACTTCCTTCTCTGTACATAGATTTTGGCCATGTTCAGGCCGTGCCAAATGCACACTATAGAAAGCATTATTTCAAACTTTGGGCTCGACCCAAAACAAAAAACTTACTATTATGTCTTTTGATACTATTTCTGTACATGGGTATTTCTGTAGATATCCTTTTTCTGCATTTTAAAGCCAACCCTGAAAATGGGTACTCAAATTTTTTAAGAAAAACTCCATTTTCTGTATTTCATGCTAAACTGGAAATGGGTCTTTTGAATTATTGAAGGAAAATGCATTTGCTTCTCTTCTGAACTCAATTCAACACATAAATCTTCATTGTTTGTAGCTTACTGTTGATTTCATGAAAAACCCATATGGGTATCATCAATTATAATATTTCTGCACTTTTGAAAGCAAAACCCCATGAAGTTATTCAAAATTTCTGAAGAAAAATGCATTTTTCTGTATTTGAAAGCATTAGAGACTATGAAATAATTGTTATTCATTTTATCCATATGACTCGAGCTAGAACAAAAGTGATTTACTACACACTTCTGAAACAAAACAATATCATGGGTTTTGGAATTTCTTTAAAACAAAAAGCATGTATTTCATTTCTGATAGAACTTGACCTCCTTTATTTGCTTGCAATGGTGATAAACTGTATACTTGCTTGCATTTCTTTCAGGACTTTGACTCAGAAAACCAGTGGCATTTTATATTTATGTAACCTTCCTGATAGTAATATCCTTCTTTCAAGTTCCAGAAAGCTCACTTGCTGTCACTTATAACTCCCCCCAGAATGGCTATACTCATGCATTGTAAAGGAAATGACCTCTTAAATATACTATATCTATGCTTACTCACTGTAAATACAATAGTTATTTCTCCTTGTCCCTTCTTAATTTTAACACAACAACTGTCACCTTCATAACAAAAGATATCTTGAATGTTTGTCTTTATTTTAACCTCATTAGCATACTGCTCATCTTGAAAAAGAGCCACTCATTGTATCACAGTGGGTTGATTAAAAAATGCCTTCAAAAGTATATAATAACATGATGGAATAACAAGAACATGCGTGCTTGTCTATATTCATTGGCCCATATTACTGGGTATTCCATTTTGACATTTCTATAGCTCTCTTGTAGATATGAAAGAAAGTTTACTTCACTATTCTATCAAGACTTAGACTGAATAATCTGGAAATGATCAACATCCTGCATATTTGTTAAATTTAATTCATGGCTTGATCAATTACAAGTGATATCTTTCTTGACACCTGTAACTCATAGAAAACAAAATGAAAGAACATCACATTTGATTGCTGTCCTTGACTAATCATGACACACGATCCTGTTTGAGGCACCATTATAATCAAAATGAGTTGACTACTTTTGCTGTATCAGTACTAAAATCTAATCATAGCAGCTTTCATTTTCTATATTGAATTTTGTAGAGGCTTTTCCATTTTTCTTTTGAATAGAAACATTGCATTAGTATGAACCACTTTTAAACACCAGTTCAAATGTATAACTGGTAACTCAGAATCATTCTGGAAAGAAAATACTTGCCCCTCTGTTATCTTCCTGAAAAGACCACTTTATTATTACCATTGATAATGCAGTATTCCTTCACCAGTCAACTCAGAACTAGAAATTTTTCTAACACTCAGGTGCACTATCTATATTTGTTTTCATGAGTAACATGGTACTCTTCATTTATTTTTATATTTCACTGCACAAAATGCCCTCAAAAACTGTTCTCTTTTGATGATTAAAATTTAGAACAAATCATAAAGGCATGTGTATGCCTGTTCGCTATCCAAAAGAGAAATGATGAATTGAAACTCACATGATATATGATTATAATCAACACAAAAAATGAAGTAATTCAACAACTTTTGATGCAAATGCACCTAGTTAAATTTCTTAAGTGAACTAAACTCACTGTTCACCTATAGCCTTTAGAAAGAAATGCTGATCGTTATGAATGCACCGTTGGTTTTGTTACTTGATGGATAACTCTATTTTACTCTTCCAGTTGTATTTCACTTTGTTTGATGTATATGATGAAATATCTTTCAAAAACAACCCATTTAATGTATACGGCAGCATGTTGGGCTCTACCCTTGTGGGAGCCCATTTTACTCCACATGCTTGGTCTTCGAATAATGTTCTGCTTCATGACTTTACCTATACCTACACAAGGAAACAAAGTGTTAGCATAAAAAATGGAACATGTTGATTATGATGTTGATACTTCTCCTTCAACTCACTTCTTCATACTGCACTTGACTGAATTTGATTGTTTCAATGCATTGCTAATAGTATACTATACTATTGTAGGTGCATCATATGAGTTACGTCATAGTCGGAGCCACTAACACCCTTCTTTTCCTCTTACAGGTTGACGAAGCTCGAGACGACGAGGTGTACCATTCAACATCAAGCGTCGCTAACCAGGCAATGATTACTATGTTGTTGCTTATGTGTCTTCATTTTGCATCGTCAGTAGTGCAATGTGTTGTTAGAAATACATTGCCATAGTCACAGTTATATCCACGGCTTGTGTGGATCTTTGATTTCAATTCTACCTTTTAGTTGAAAAGAAAAATGTATCTCATGCAATGTTGTAATACTATTCTAATTGTGAAATCAAATGAAGCCTTGTAAAAATATGAGTTCTTTTTTGAAATGAATAAAAGCATCTGAAATGCTATTTTGTACATGTACTCAATCCTGTCTTTCTTTTAAATCTGCAACATCTGAATGGCACTCTGCAACTCCATAACTTCACTAAAATGTATAACTGATATTCAATGCATAATGATAATCTGAAACAACATTTAAAATCCAATCAGCAATTCAACTTTATGGCAAATAATAATCAGCCAGCTCCTTCATTTGAGCTGAGGCGCAAAATATGTAACATAAATAACTATAGATGGTGATCCAGATCCCTTCCAGTATTGCACCAATCTAAAGGAGATCCCCCAACACCAAGTGCCAGTAAAGCAAGAGGCCTCATCATCCAATTCATCCTCCTATGTTGATCCAGCCACACTCACTCGAACACCTATTTCACCTTCAGTTACTACCACTTCTAGGGTTGAGATCCAAGACAAGGGTTGTGGAGAGTATTACATGAAAACTTCTTATTTTGTTAGCCATTTGATTCCTCCTAAGTCATACGGTTTACCTACATCATATAGGAAACAATCTATGGTTACTATACACATTCCTCCCACAACAACTTTTACTAAATGGGGTAAATTAAGCAAAGAGGCCATAAATACAGAAGATGCCACTTCCTGGCTGTATAGGGAAGATGATGAAGAACCCTTCTTACTTGCTCATATTCCTACAAATCTATATGGAAAAGGTTTTAAAATCATGCAAAGCGAAGGATATGATGGACATAGTGGTTTAGGCTTAAACCAAGATGGCAGGATATAACCAATATTTGTTTCTCAATGGCCAAAAGGAGTAGGGCTAGGGTTTCAACCGATTCAGGTTGGCGTTCCTAGTACCCCATTACACTTACTTGAGGAAGTAAGTGCTTCAAAAGATATTAAGACATCTCACAAACCAGTGGACCAATATCATTGTGATTCCCCTGACTCTAACGATTATGAGTGGGATTCCCTATCCTCTACTTCTTCCATGGACCTTGACAAGTTATTTGAATAAATTGACTTGATGCTAAGTTCCTCACCCAATCCCTTGAATTCCTGTCCACCAAAGAAAATGACAAAATGGGAATGGTTTAAACACTACTATTGGGAATCACTTGAACTGACCTCATGGCAACCTGAGCCACCTGTTTCTGATAGTCAAACCTTGGCATTAGGCCCACCTATCCATCCACCTAGACCCAAGCCTAAGAGTAAAAAGGACCTGGTACAAGACTTTTTTAACCACATGAATAATTCAATCTTTACCTTGACTCCATTAAACTTTGATAACTTTGACGATGACATGCCCTTAGTCTACCCCCAACTCATTGATTGGGACCAACAAGAAACACCCATCTTAGATATGTTTGAGAACGACGAAGCAATTGCTAAGTTCTTGTGATTACGAGAAGGCATACCAAACGGTGATCATAAGGTTGGTTTTACTATTGACTTGGACAATAAAGCATATTTTGGGGAATTTTTTCAACCCTCCAGTCTCAAAAATGAGAAAAAGAATAAACAAAATAAAAAGGATGAGTCTGTAGGTGAAAACCGAAAGACACCTTTAGACAATGAAAAAGTAAAAAGAAAGGATGCATCTGAAGGTGAAAACCTCTTTGAGGCACCTAAGGATGGAGGTTTGAACATTCTCCCCATTGCATAGGAAAGGTCACCCATGCTCGTTGAAGAATCAATAGAAGTCAACATAGGTACCAAAGAGAATCCTCGACTAGTTTATTTTGCAGCGTCATTGACAACAGAAGAGCAGCCGGAGTTCCATAACTTCTTCGCACAAAGACAGATAAATTTTGCTTGGTCATATGCCGACATGTCGGGGTTGGATCCTGAACTTGTTCTGCATCATTTACCCTTATGACTAGGTGCCAAACCAGTGAAACAAAAATTGAGAAAAATGCACCCACAGATTGCTTTATTAGTCAAGGCAGAACTCAAGAAACTCTTAGATGTTGGTTTCATCAGATCTATTGACTATGCAGATTGGATTTCCAATCTTGTACTAGTCACTAAACCAACTGGGGGCATCCGCATCTACACTGATTTTAGAGATATCAACAAAGCTTGTCCTAAGGATGATTTTTCTTTGCCTAACATAGACATTATAGTTGACATGATAGCAGGATATGACATGTTGTCCCTTATGGATGGATTTTTAGGATATAACTAGACTAGAATTGCAACTGAAGACCAACCTAAGACGACTTTCACTTGTCCTTAGGGAATGCATTTTTGGAATGTTATGCCCTTCAGACTCAAGAATGCTGGAGCAACCTATCAACGTGCCATGACTACTATCTTTCATGATATAGTACACACTCCTATGGAGGATTATGTCGATGACCTTATTGCAAAATCCAAGACAAGGGAAAAACATTTACAAGTTTTAGGAAAGATATTTCAGAGGCTAGAGAAGTATAAAGTGAGACTCAATCCAAAGAAATGTGTGTTTGGAGTTAAGTTAGGAAAGTTGTTAGGTTATATCATTTCTAGACGAGGTATTGAAGTGAATCTGGCTAAGGTAAAAGCAATCATGGACATGCCTCCACCTACTAACCTTAGTCAACTAAGGACATTACAAGGAAGGTTGCAATCTATCAGAAGATTTATAGTGCAGTTAGCAGATAAGACACATCCTTTTCAACATCTACTTAAGAAAGGAGTACCATTTACATGGACAGCTAAATGTGAAGAAGTTTTTCAATTGATTAAAGAATATTACTCACACCCCCTATCTTAATGCCACCTGTTGAAGGAAGACCATTGATTCTTTATATTACGGAAACCCATTCATCACTCAGAGCATTGCTTGCACAAAATGATGATGAAGGTCATGAAAGGGTAGTCTATTATATCAGTCAGACTTTGGTAGGTTATGAGCTCAACTATAGTACCATTGAATGTTCCTGTCTTGCAGTAGTATTTGCTACTCAAAAATTGAGGCACTATATGCTAAACCATCAAACAATGTTGTTTGCTAAAATAGACCCTCTGAAATATCTCCTCAGCAAGGCAGCATTAACGGGCCGACTGGCTAAATGGGTTATGATACTTAGTGAGTATGATATCTAGTATGTAGAAAGAAAAGCTATTAAAGGATAGGTCATTGCTGATTAGTTAGCTGACACACCCATACAGGTAGATCACCCATTAGTTGCAGACTTTCCTGATGAGTTCATATTCACAATTGACACAAACATAACCTGGAAACTATACTTTGATGGCTCACATACAAATCATGGTTCAGGGGCTGGTATACTGTTTATCACACCACAGGGTGATTCCATCCCTAAGTCATTTAGGATTGCATATCCATGCACTAACAACATGGCAGAGTATGAAGCTCTCGTGACAGGTTTACATATGGCAGTCAAGTGGAAGATAAAGATTTTACAAGTATATGGGGAATCTCAACTAGTAATCAGATAGGTAAATGATGATTATGAGACTAAGGACAAGAAGCTTGCTCCATACAAGCGCATGGTTGATAGCTTTAAAGAGTACTTTGACAAAGTAAAATTTCATCAAATACCTCGTGTTTTAAACAAGGCAGCCGACACTATGGCTACAATTGCATCACTTCTTGACATTCCTAAAAATGTGCCTAAGTTTGAGTTCTTGGTAGAGCAACTTTTGGTTCCAGCCTATGATATCCCAGATTCTGAAATGGTGTGTGACATTGTTGGTCCTAATTCCCCATGGTACAAAGAAATCTATGATTACCTTCATGCTGAAGTCATACCCACTGGCCTATCGAATAACCAACGCAGGACATTCCTCCGCAAGTCAGCCAAATACACCATCGTCAGAGACACCCTATATAGATGTGCCTTAGATAATACCCTACTGAGATGTCTTGATTCTACTGAAGCACAAGCAACCTTGCGTGGGGTGCATGAGGGTATATGTGGTTCCCATTCTAGCGGTCCTACCTTAGCCAAAAAGATTATGAGACTGGGTTATTATTGGCCTACTATGGAAAAAGACTCATATGTCTTTGTAACAAAATGCCGCCAATGCCAAGTTCATGGAGACTTGATACATGCACCGACAGGAGCTTCATCCTATAATGTCACCATGGCCCTTTGCCCAATGGGAACTCGACCTCATAGGTAAGATCCACCCCACATCATCTAATGGACACAAATTCATTATCACTGCCACTGAGTATTTTACGAAGTGGATTGAAGCCATTCCTATGACATACATTACCAGCACATAGATTTCTAGGTTTATCTTGAACTATATCATCTGTCGGTATGGTGTCCTTCAATCCATAATCACTGATAATGGCTGCCCATTTAAGAACCAAGAAGTCTGCCATCTGTGTGATGAATTTCATATCCAACATCACTTTTCCACTCCATACTACCCACAAGGTAATGGCCAAGCGAAGGCATCTAACAAGACCATCATTAGAATCCTCAAGAAGACTGTCAATGATGTTGGTCGTGACTGGAATTTACAACTTAACCCTACCTTATGGGCTTATCGCACAAGTATCTGTAATCCCATTGGTGCTACTCCCTATTCACTTGTATTTGGTTCTGAAGCTATTCTACCTATTGAGGTCGAGATTCCTTCCCTAAGGGTATCCCTGAAAGGCCACATTGATGATGAAGAGTATTAAGTATCGAGACTCCATGAGCTAGAATTCCTGGATGAGCAAAGATAGAAGGAACTAGACCATCTTCAAGCATATCAGAATCGCCTTCATCGTAGCTATAACAAGAAGGTATTGAACAAAAAACTTTGACATTGGTGACCTGGTTTTAATGGAGAACCCAAAGAATCAAGCAGAAAGAGAAAAACCAGGAAAGTTTGAACCAAATTGGTTAAGACCTTATGTTGTTACGGAAGCTTTTGGATTAGGAGCGTACCAACTCTCTACTCCTGAAGGGGAACCATTTTCCTCACCAATCAATAGTATGCATCTGAAGAAGTTCTACGCATAGCTTCTGGGAGCCCTTGTCTTAATTAGCAAAAATACAAAAAAATCAGAAAATCAAAAAAATTGTTATCAAGGTGAAAACCTGGCAAACAGGCGTCTTGGTAACACCAAAAAAATTAGATAATCTAGAAAATAGTAAAGACAAATCATTTTTCCAATAGTGAAAACCACTTCGGTGGTGCTTTGGATAGGTACCATGGTGAAAACCTGGCAAATAGGCACCATGTGTAGTTAACTCTGCTCCTTTGTCTACTATTATTCTGATCATAGTCCTTATCATTGTATATAATCCATGGCCCTGTACATAGTCCACTTCCCTGTACATATCTCTTATCCCTGTACATATCTCTTATCCCTGTACGTACCACCTATCCCTGTAAATATCCCTTATCTTTCATAATCCATCGCTTGTATATACCATTTCGTAATAAGTGGTAGTCTTTCCCATAACTTAGAATGATTGACATCGAGTGCAGTTCAATATCCCCCATTTTACCCTATTCATAGTCAATTGGTCTTATACTCGACTGAGGGAAAACACTTGACATGTGTCATATTGGTTCTTACATTGGTTGTGTTGAAGACATAAAACCATGGAAAATCCGAGAACATCGGAAAATGACCTGAGAAAACACAAAAACATCAGAAAAATTCAAAAAGACAAAAAAATCAAAACATTTCGAAAATCCAAAAACAGAGTCAAAGTCAGTCGCACTTGTTAGCCTTTTTCATTTGTCAAACTACGTTGCCTTTGTGACTAGACGTAGGCAAGGCCATCTTCTGATGTGCCCCCAAGGCATTAGGTCAGTCCATTTAGGTTTGTCTATATAAATTTATGATTTAATCCATATGTCTATATGACAAGGTTGTTGGTCGTGTCGAACTATGAGGTCTTTGCGTGTATAACATAGGCAAGGCCATCAATCGATGAGCCCCCAAGGCCGCACTAGGTCAGTCCATTAGGGTTTGTCACATTCACTTTCACACACGTCTTCTATTTGTAGTCAGTCTTGTCAGTCAAGTCAAGTCAAACTACGAGGTCTCTGCGTGTATAACGTAGGCAAGGCCATCAATTGATGAGCCCCCGAGGCCGCACTAGGTCAGTCCTTTAGGGTTTTTCATCACACACAGTTAATTGTCCACACATCGTATCATATCATGCATCAATCTAGTGAACAAGTCAACAATGTCTCTAAGTCAAATCAAACAACTTGCCAAATGAAGCAATCAAAACAATCAATCTTTGTCTTATTCAGGATGAGTCCTTCCTGAGTATTGATACCAACAAAACATCTATGTCTTATATAGGATGAGTCTTTCCTACATAATCAACAAGGTCAAACAATCAAACATAGTCTTACACAGGTTATCACATCAACGACATTTGACTCAACGTCTTATACGATACATGTCTTTCTGAAACCAGGCTTTGTCATGCCTTATACAAATAGTCATAACATCGAAACCAGACTCAAAGTCTTATCCGGTATGTATATCTCCTGAAATTAGGCTCTATCAAATAATCCTTTTATCAATCAAAACAAATCAAACAAACATATCAAGTTTTGGCAAATATCTTATTGGTTTATTGACTTTATGGCTTATTTATCTTATCATTTATCTTGAATTGATGACTAGGAATTATGTTACTAGCTTTCTCAATGATGTCCCATGAAGGATTTAGAGAAGCAATGATGTAGCAGAATTCTGTTTTCTTGGACTGATGTTTGTCGACTGTCTTTTAAATTTGATTTTTGAGTCATGTTACTAGTTTCCTCAAGGATGTCCCATGAAGGATTTAGAGGAGCAATGACGTCTCATGACCCGTCTTTTACTTTGTTTGCTATCTGTGGTTTGTCCTGACAAAAAGACTAGGGCAACTGGTGCCCTTAGTATGAGTTAATGACACTCCTTGTCTGCGACTATCTGTTATTAGCAAGTGGATGACCTTGCACACCTTGATCTATGTCATATCATGGTGTTTTTCTCCATTTGTATTAGTCCCGCCCAATGATGATAAAGTGAAATTCCTTTTGTGATACGATGAAACATCGAAGATTGCTAATACTAACATCATGGTCTTTTATTATTCATCTTTCTTTTTGCACTAACATTTCTTCTTTTCTACATAATCACCATTATCTATTTTCCTCTATCCTTTTTTTCTTTCTTTCATCTTCTAGTTCTCTCATCAATTTCGAGAGCACACTCATGTTCTTTGAACCCACATGTCCTCCCGAGGGGGCATACCTTCACCTATTTTACACTGGGGCATTACTGGGGCATATTTCTTATTGATTTTCTTTGACACAATGCCGAAATGACATTGTATCAAAGAGGAGCAAATGTAGACACCAAAATCTAGTTTAAGCCTGCGATTTCAATATTCTTCATAATTCGTATTCTTCATGGTCATGATTAAATAATGTCAATTATTTAATTAATTCACCTTAACATTAATTCTTCTATTAATTAAATAATCTTAATTATTTAATTAATTCACATTTTCTTTATTCTATTTGATTAATTAAATAAACGCTTTTTATTTAATTATGTTACTAATTAACCTTATCCTTCTTGTCAAATTAAATAAATTCTTATTTGATTTACTCTTTATCATACTTCAACTATAATTAAATAAATTCTTTATTTATTTAATTATTCAATTAAAATCCCTTCATCACTTAATTAAATAAATATTATTTATTTAATTATTCTTCAAATATTGAGTCTTGAATTAAATGAATTAGTTAATTCATAAATTCTATTTTAACACATTCTTCTATATTTTAGATAATTATGTGAGTTATCTAAGTATTCACTTTTACTTGACTCGACATCTATTTTAATCACTCGGTTAACTCTTGATTTGATGTCTGAGTGGCCTTTTCAAGTAATCTCTTTGTCAAACTAGTCAATCGTTCAGTTCTAACTCATTTGCGTGTACATGTGGATTAATTAAATATTCCTATTTAATTAATTAAACCTTGTGCGTGCATTCGAACAAGAGTCGCTTTAATCAATCTTTGTCTTTGTCATGCAAAGATAATTCTTCTATTTTCGAATACCGAACTTGAAGATTAAATCATTTATTTAATCTTTAATTCTATTTCTAATTTGTATCACTCATGTCACCTCTGACAGTTATCAGAATGCATGTCTAATCTGTCGATCTCAACTATCCGTTGATCTTTCAATCTTGGCCTCTCGTCTGAATAATCAATTTTCTATAAATTGATTTGTCATTCTTCATTCCAATCTCTCGCGAAATCTTATGACTTTTGAGAGCACTCAATCTTGAATCTTCGATATTTTGCTAATCATTATCTTAGGCTATACTTGCATGAACTTACGAGAAATTTGAGGGCAATTATACTACACAAGCAAAATGGAGAAGGGAAATTGAGATGAATCATGGAAATACGTTTGAAATTGGTGAGATTGTTTCAGTTTAATTACATTTTTATTTCCTTTGTTCTTTGTTGCTTAACATTTAGATTTGCATTTTTAGATTTAGATTTGCATGTTTGCATCTAACCTCTTGTCTTGTGCACTTTCTTGGCGTTACACTCAGGACATGAAAATGTGCTACAAAGGAATTTTGTGATGAAACCAAGCTTTGGCACCTGTCCCAAAATATTCTTCCTTTATATTCCTTGCATTACCTTATATAACCCACCCCAATTACTATATACACTCTCAATTGAAAACTATGATGCAAAGAAAAAATGTGCTAAAATAATATGGCACTACGTGTCATAATCTCCACATTCCCTCTCTCAGCATAGTTTCACTTTGCAATGAGGATTAGAAATTACAATACACTATCCTTTTGCGATACAATATTTGCTTGGCACATGTCTAATATTGTGAAGGAATATTCTCAACACAATCTTGCTATGTGCTCCTAATCATAAAACACACTCCAAAAGGGAAACATGATGCAACATGAGACTACCACCTATCCACACCTTTATTGTTGCTTAGTTCATTTTAAATATGTATCATCATAATGAAATTGTGATGCATTGAATTTGGTTCTTTGAAACATAATGTTGACATGTGTTCTCCAAGCTTGGGAATTCTCAAGCCATCACATAGTGCAATTTAGCTATGCACTAAGAAAGCAAGAATGCAATGTGAAGACTAAATGCGATGCAATGAAAAGATTCCATGTGTCTTAGATGGGGCAAGCCCTTGGAACTTAAGTAAGGGAATTTTTCACATGCACATAAAGTTTCCATAAATAGGGGACACACCTACGAATTGAGAACATAAATTTAATAGAGGCATGCAAAACTTATGAACTAGCATAAAATACTTAAACTAGCAATTAGGGATAACAAATTGATAGGTGAATAGGATGAGGGGGAAAACAACTTAATGAATATCAATGACATATGTTGCAACTTAGGAGACCAAAAATTGGCTATAGGAAGTCAATGAAGCTTTAAAACAAAAGTGTAACAGGTGCATGAATATTTAGGATTTATGAAGGGTTTTGGGATATATATATAGACTTAGATAATATTTGAGGGCTTTATCAAAGATCAGGTATATGGAAGAATTGATCTAGGCAAATGACTGAAGGCTTGATCAGTGGAAGACAAAGAGAGATTTTGAGGATCAAGGATAGGGTAGAAGCTTATGCATTAATAAGAAAATAAGGAAATAAGGAAGGAGATAGAGGTAATGTTTGATGCCCAACACTTGAAAGATCAAGACTTAGGAAATGTTGAAAAGGCCTAATTGGGCTTCAAGGATTGGAGGAGAGGCTTGAGGCCTATGACATAAGAAAAAAGAGTTAAAGATTATGGCCGATGGACAACACCTAAAACACTTAAAAAAAAGATGGAAAAAGAGGCGAAGGAGATGGAAGATTAGGAGCGATGGAAAAAGCATCCCAGTATGAAGTTAAGTGAAAACTTGACAACCTGAAACCTTGGGACATAGCCAGTTTTAGGAACCCTTAAGGAAAATTCTTGCAATATGACCCATATAGGATCTCTTAGATTGGTTTTCAATGATGGGCTAAATGGGTGGCATGGAATGTCAACAAGTCTATCTTTGGTCAACATTTAAATATTGTTAACATGTTGGAATGGATATATTGTAAATCATTTTATGAAATCTTGTAAGACTTTTGAATCAAGTGTGTGGTGTTTCTGTGAGAAAAATGTATATGTAAGATGATGTGCAAGGCGGAATAGAGAAGTTAGGGATGTTGAGAAAAATTGAGACATCATTAGAGAATGTGTTCACTTGTTTATGCATAGCAAGTTGAAAGAAAGTAGATCTATACTTCCTTTTGTAATGTGAGTTATTGCTTAGTGACTATGTTGTAGCTCAATCATAGGGGATTGGTATCTCCTATAGGTTGGTACTTGTAAATCAAAAATGAAGGGGATTGGTGTCTCCCTTTAAGATTGTAATTCTTGTGGGTTGGTACTTACAAAATCATTGTAATTTTTTATATTGTTTTCTAAGGCTAGATTTGGATAGTATCTCTAAGAAACTTTTCTCATCATGGATTTTCCCATTTTGGGTTTCTTTGAAAAAATATTATTCCTTGTCTGGATGTGTGTATTTGTTTTATTTCTTCATCATTAAGGAAATCAATGATTGATGCTTTGATGTTTTGGGATTCATGTTTGGAGAAGTTATTAATGGAAATTAATGTTTAATCAAGTTAAAATTGGAATATAATAATTCACCCACCCCCTCTCTATATATTGTGTGCCCTTCAAGAGGAGCATAGGAAAATGCAATATATAATTAATGATAGAGAAGGCCATCAAGTTGGAGTGATAGACAACAAGAAGATTGTAAGATAAAATACAAAGAATATAGAGGAGTCATCAATGTTTAGTGTGTGGATATTTTATAGAGAGCTAATTAACGAGGACGCTATGATTTAAATAGAAATAAATATTATTGAGAAAGAGAACACAAGGCATGGTGAGATAAGAATAAGTTATGGAGGAGTAGGTGTGTTCACTCAAGGTTGAATAGATGCTCCACAAGAAAGAGTGGATTAGTGCATCTATGGAGGATTATGTGGAAGATATGGTAATAGGGAAGATACTTTAGGTTGTTAGTCCAAACTAAGGACCTTGTCCACTTGAAGATAAAAAGTTACTAAAGGTATGAGATAATTCCCAAGGAGAAATAAATAGTTGTAACTATGGTGGAAAAATTTAATGCAACAAAAGAGCATATTGAGATGCTACATTGAAGATATTACAAGTAGGTTTAATAAAGGATGGATATAGGAATGAAGCTACATGTGAAGCGAGACTAGTTTTAGAGATGCTACTAGTGAGAGTAGTAAAACATAGTGAAGATGTGATATGAATGGATGTAGTGAAAGGGAATAACTAGGGAGTTACAAAAGAGATATCAAAAGTACATGCAAATTTTTTTTGCATGTTTATACAATACAAAGTGAGCAATAAATTGTGAGATGACACATGTGAGGGTAGTGTGAAACAAATATAATCTACACATAAAGGAAAATTAAGAGAATATGAAAACTATTAAATTAAAAAAAACTACCTAATATTATTTTACAAACCATTAATGATTAAAAATAGTTAAGCTTACCTCAGTGAAAGATAGATGATGACCTTGACTAGCAGGTGTTGATGTCGAAGGCCCAAAATTAACCTATTAAAAATCCAATGTGAGTTATAATATTACCATTTATATAATTTTAAACTATTCACATGTTCTATATTTATTATTTTTTATGAGTTACATACTTGTGGACTTGACATTGTCATGTAATTGGTAGGTGGAGGATCACCAAACATAGGGTTGACACTTGACCTTAAAATTTTATTATAATCAATCTAATAATTTAGTTAATCTAACATTTCAAAATAAAATTTAATATTTTGAATTTGAACTTGTTAAAATTTAGGTTTGGCTATCAATGTGATACATTTTATTCAACATATCATTTGTCATGACTATCTGATTAACTATAGATACATCATGGCCACATGCATCCTCATAATCCTCATACCCATATACATAAAGAGACCCATAGATTTGACATAATTAATGTGGACATTGAGGCCTATAAGACTCACCCTACTCACCTTGTGCTTGAGGCCTATTGTATTGTGTAGGGTTTGAGTCGGCAAAATGATGGATTCTAATGTCTCTGCCTCAACACTCTCCTTCAAAATGGAAGGGATAGTTATATACTAAAACTTTGGTCTAGCTTGGGGTATTAGTGCCTAGTTTTGGATATGTTTTCCCACAAATTTACCTTATGTGGAGCCCCCACCTCTACCTTGGAAATCTCGCATATCAAAATAATTATGGAGTTGACTAAGGATAAAATCACAATAGAGTTTCCTCAAAAATTATTGCGGTACCTTGTTATTTCATGGAGGATGGTAAAAAACAATCCACCACCTATCCCAAAAATTATTCCTTATCACTTAGTGGTGGCACCAATAGATAGGGAACCTTGTACAATCACTGTGTCAGAGTGCATTTATTCATGGGTCAATGAATATGGTACATAAGTCATATTTCATTCTTTTTTGTTTTACTTGCTCATAGGATAATTTGTCGACATAAAATTATTTTAATTATTCCCTCTTGTTAGACCAACTATTTATTTTCCCACTCACTAATACTATGTGAGAGACAATGGATTGTAGTGATTTGATGAGGCTAGACCTATGGGAATTTGTTGTTATATTTTTCAACCTTGTAATTATTCCTTCAATTTATCTTCTATTTTTTCTATTTTCCCTATTATGTTTTCTTTCATTTCTTGAGGATTTTGAGGCATTGAAGGATGTGTTTTCTATGGTTGTTCTTTAGGATGATTTTGATGAAGAGGTGAATCAAGGTTTTGATCATTTAGTGGTGCATTCTCAACTCCTAAAAATTAAACAAATTCCACTCAAAAACTAATTGAATCTATATATTTAATACAAAATTTACACAAAATAGCTAAAAATACTCACCTCTTCAACCTTGGCATTATTGTAGTCACATTTTGGTGATGAATTGGTGAATGAACAACAAGGATTAGGGGACCTTAAAGAACACAAGAACACTTCAATGTGTTTGTAGGCCACAAGTTTGCAATGCCAAAGGAAAAAATGAAAAATGAAATTCAGATTTGATGTTTCTATGATCAACAAACCATAATGTGAGTGCATTATAATGTGCTCATGTTGAGGTCTATAGAAGGCCAAAAAGGTGGGATGACCAATTTTTTGTCCCCCATCTTTGTGCAATTACATCTATCCATGTCACCAATTTTCTATTCATGACCTTGGTTCAATGACCACATGTTATTTTTGGATGATATTCACTCTCTTGGTCACTCAAAAGTGGGAAGACTTATCCATATCATTGGAGTCCTTTTAAAAACAAAGCGAATAATGTGACGAAAAATAAAAACATTCACATCCATTTTATAAAAATATTAAAAAATACTTTTGTTTGAAGGTGACCTTTGAATGAAGGTGTTTTTTCATTAGAGAGATAATAATTAAAATTTCTTTGAAAAAAATGTATTCCTTGGTTTGAAGGTATTTTCCAACTCAACTTCAAATGAAAGTGTAGGAAGTTATTTTGCCACTCACCATTGAAATTTCTCTTGCTCTCAAAGTTTGAAATACTATTATAGTGTGCTCGCCCTAATAATTGCTAGAATATTATGAAAGCATAAATTAATGAAATATTAACATTCTAAACTCCGTAATTGTATCAAATCCTAAGGTTTATCTTGCATATTTGATCTCTTGATTCAATGTTAATGGTCTCATATGATCAAAAGTAAAGAATAGATTTACTCTATTCATTTGAATTAAATGTTTCAAATTATAGGAAAGAGGTTCATGTTGTTGACAATACAATTTGAAATAAATCTATATACATAAGCAATCCGAAACATTTGGAAGTCTATCTTTATCTTAAAGAAAATGGTGATTACTCACTAGTTAATAGACCAGTTTGAATGACCTTAAAACTAAATTAAAATTTGATAAAAGTTTGGTAACTCTAACGGTTAATTGTAACAGATAGAATAAATCTTAATACATGAATCAACTCTTTTTAAAATATAAAATTACTATCAACAGCAATTTACTACATTTTAATATTTGACTATTAAACCATTTCCTACAATCATAATCAGAAGGCGATTGCCTACCACATCGTTGACAAATGCATCTCTAGATTAATATATAAATATGCCAATTGGGCCAGAACCTGCGCTGAACATGGTTATTGGGCTTCAGACTAACATAATTATTCCTACTGAAAGAGAGTAACATGGGTATTGAGAATACTTATTTGTACAACGTGGTTTATTTGTTTGAATCGACAAATTGCTAGACCCCTAAAAAAGCATTTTAGCCCATTTTTTCAGTTAAAATCTAACTCTATAGCACCAAATTCAAAGACTTGAATTTAATCTGTTATATATTAAATGGTTCACCATCCTCTCCATATTTAGGTTTGAATTTTTATCAAATGATAGGCCCAACTAAATTAAAATGAAGTCCCTACATTCTACAAAAATAATGTAATATAACATATTCTTATGTCTTTTAATTTATTTATGAAGAGATAAATACAATCTTCCAAATATTAAGGCTAATCTATTAACTAGTGCAGTTAAATTAAGCAATTTTAGTTGATTATCTATAAATTATTTTATATAACAATTATAAATTTGATGATAACTATACAAATATTTTATAGATATGTCTATTAATAAGAGGTAAAGTGATAATTTTGTATGTCAAAAGTTGTTTCAATCTTATATTTGAGCTTCTTCAATGCTGTGAACTATCCTCATATAGTTTTCATCTAGATTTAAGTTGATGTGTTCAAGATTATTCCCATTATCTTGATATAAATAAATGCAACCTTCTATACATGGGAATGAGAAGAAATGTTACTAATATGATATGATAATCTAATATTTTTAAAAAAATATGGTCATATTTGCATACAAAAATCTAAAAGAAAATTATAACACTTGTAAAATACTTGGTTTCGTTGTGAGTGAGAATAAACCACCAATAAATAAACTTTTGAGATCACCATTCATAGTGTAAAATTTCAATTAGTAGTCAAAGTTTGAAATCTCAAGATATAAATATTCTAACTATCCCATCATATTCTTGTTTATTGTGTATGATTGAGAATAAGTTGTTTGAGGCTCAATGTTATAGTGAAATTGTTCAATGAAAACATTAGTGAAATCCACAAAAGAATTTATAGAAGCAAGTAACAATGAATGAAACCGTTTGATTGCATAACTACTAAAGCTTGTTCGAAATAATGGTCATCCATGGAAATATGTGAGCCATGAAGTTTGGAAGGACCATAAATGAAATGATGGATCATCTCTACTATCGTACATTATAAGAAAAGATGATACAACTACACATGGTGAAGGATAAGTGAAGACGATAGTCAAATAAATTATGCAATATAACAATATTATAAGCTACAATTTTGAATTCTTTACTCATAATCATCAATAAAATAATGTAAGGCATCCAAAATACTCATGGTGTAGTTCAAATAATGTGAATGTTAGTGTTTAAATGAGGAGTTAACATAAGAATATATATATATATATAGACTTTGCAAAAAATATATGATGAAGATAATATGAATATAAAGACATAGTATATGTTAGGAATGATTAGATTATAAGTCTCAACAAAATAATGAGTGGCTAAATAATGTGTGGTCCCATCACCATCATGCTCATAAAAATAACCATCAAGTTAATCATAGGAAAGTTATGATCAAGATGAACACAAAAATTGAGTGAACTTGGTGTGCTCAAAGAGAAGGAAAATAATCAACAAATTATATAGATAGAAAAGTGTGTACATGATGAAACATCTCCATAGATAGTACACCCCTATTCATAGGACAAAAAAATATGAGAACATGAATGATGGCAGTACATATGCATCAAAGCTTAAGAATGCCTAAAATTGGTGAGATATGCAATACTGGACCTACCAAATTTAAAAAGTATATATTTGAATACAACATAAATTAGCTAGCAAAAATGGTCAAAACACACGATGGTAGAAGGATAGGGATCAAAACCTGTATACTCAAACCATTATAAAAATCAAGCAGTAAGGAGAAATGATGTAGCCATTGGGAGATGATCTCCAATTGAATACTATCACCCCATATAGACTAACAAAAGACACTCACATATTCACAACTTTGAATTCTCTTATGCAAAAAATATGTAGAATAGTACTAAATAGTAATTCAATATTGAAGTATGTAATGTTCCCTACTACCAAGACTTGTAATTAAAATAAAAAATTAACTTTCAATTACAATAATCAATAGACACAAACAAATATACAACTCATCAATTAAAATACACATATCTCATGTTTCATGCCTTTTATGAATCCCTTTCACCTTCTCTCTAATTTAAATGTTAGATCCTTTTTATAGAAAAAGACAATGTTATACTTAATAAAACTAACCAAAAGTATGATATTTTGCCTTATACACAGAATAAAGGTCATAGATCCACTATCAAATGATTGCTCATGTAATTTTAGTTAGAAGTGCACAAACGTACAAAACTAACCAAAAGTATAATATTTTGCCTTATACACATAGAATAAAGGTCATAGATCCAATATCAAATGATTGCTCAAAGCCTTGAGTTTGATCATTAAACACCCGACAATGACTTGTACATTAAATAGTTCTGTCGGCACTTAGCTTTGAATTTTTAGCAGTGTTTGTTCACTCTAGTGTTGAGATATTCACCATCCACTCCAACAACCACTCAAAGAATCTTCTCCATCCTTCCAAATTTGGATGAAACAAATGAGAGACCAAACAAAATTAAAAGTAAGCCCCCATGTTTTACAAAATCAGTATAGATATTCATATGTTTTAGAATTGTATATGAAGAGATAAAAACATAACATCATCAAAATATTAAGGTTTATTTAATAATTAGTGCAATTGAATCAAATTATTTTTAATTATTTATAAGTTTGTCTTTACAATTTTATTTCATTATCTTTCATTTATATATTTTTAATTAATAAAATTTTAAATTTTACGTTTCAATGTAATTAATTTTTTTTAGGATAATTATAAATATGATGTTAAATATATAAATATTTATATAATTATGTGATATAAGCTTATACATATTCATTTAACAAGAGGTAAAGTGATAAATTTATATATCAAAAGTTGTTCCAATATCACATATGGATTTCCTTAGTATAGTGAAATCTCCTCATATATTTAGTTTCATTTGATCATATGATGATTCTAATTATGAGTAAAATTAGATGCATTCCTCTTCTCATGAGAATGAGAGGAAATGCTAATAATATGATGAGATAATCTAGTATTTTCCAAAAGAGCATGCCCATATTTGTATACACTAACTCATAACTCTAAAAGTAAATGATAAGGCTTGTAAAACACTTATCTTTTCATGAGTGAGAATAAATTATCAATCAATAAGCTTTGAAGATAGCCATGTTCAATAGTGTAAATTTTAAATTAGTAGTAAAGGTTTCAAATTTCAAGATATAATTTGCATAACTAACACATAATATTCTTGTTTTAATGTATGAATTGATAATAGGTTTCTTAGGCTCAATATTATAGTGAAAGTGTTCAAAGTGGAAACGCCATGTGAATACGTGACACTTGAGCTTGTAAAAAGTAATCTAGCAAGAAACTTCTCCTCATAAAAATATGAGAAAAATAAACTTTGAAGGACCATAAATGAAACAATGGATAATAGAATACTTATTAAAAACACCCCAGTCTACCAAATAAAACAAAATCCTTAATTAAATAAATTAACAACAATCCTAAGAAGACAATTTTTCACGCTCTATTAGGGTTTAATTGTTTTGCAAATTTTTGGTGGTTTATGTAGTATGGATTTTAGGGTGGGGTGGCCCGTACGGGTTCCCCCAAGTAAGGATGTTGTTTCTAAGGCACACATTGTTCCAATTTTAGACAAGATAACTAGTGGGGATGTTCTTGAGATTCTGTAGTTGACTACTAATTCTAATGGTCTCATTGACAAACCTTTTTTTGATAAAAAGGGTCCATCTTTTTGGGTGGATTAACTAGTTGGATTGACTGTTTCAAAATATGGAAGGAGTATAGTTCTTTTAGTGGGTAAGTTCCTTGCTTTTACACCTAATATAGATCTGGTTCATAAATCGTTAGAGGTAGTGTGGATATTAAAGGGAGGTGTTTCTATTAGTGTAATGGTAGATGAGTTTTTTTTTGTTTTATTTTATTAACATTAAGGATCTTATAAAGGTTTTAATGAAAGGCCCTTAGTCATTTGAAAAATGGCATAAAAATAATATGTCACTATGTAAATGGAAACCTAGTTTTGACACATTAACTAGTCTCTATGTGATGGTCCAAACTTGGGTTTCTTTTCTAAGATTACCTTTGGAGTTAAATTTGAGCTATAAGATTCTTCAAAGCATTGTAAACTCCTTTGTGTAATTTTTGTCAATTGATAAGGTCACTTTATACAGATCTTGTCTCGTATTTTCTATAATGTGTATTAATGTGGAGATGCAAAAGCCCTACCTATGTAGATAACTTTAAACTCAAAGTTTTGAAAATTGATTCAACCGATTTTTTTTTATGAAAATACAAGGTTTTTTTGCCAAAATTATAGTCAATATGAGCACTTAATAGATAAATTCATAAAACCTTTGGATAAAAATGTTTGGAAAAAAAGGATATCACGAAGGATACATGTGTCTCCTTCTAAGAATCTAAAAAAAGATGATGTTTCAATTGATGAAAATGTTAGGGATGAAGTTGAGAAGGTGAGAGAGATTCAAGAGGAGAATCAATTATCTCCTTTCAAGGATAGCTTAAATGTGGGTTTTTATTTAGATGAGAAGGTTCTAAGACAACAAGTATTTGTAGAAAAATAATAAAATGATCAATAGGAAACTTCTCAAATAAAAATGGATTTTTATACAATTCCTAATTTGGAACCTATTTTAGAAGAGGGAGAGCAACAAATGGAGGTTTAGGAAAAAAATGAGAAAATATTAGAAGTCACTAAGGAGACTACAACAAAGGTTAACTTTGGATTTAAAAATGAATCCTCTTTAACTCCCCAAAAATAAATGGAAGTCAAGAAAATAAGGAAAATTCAAGAAGAAAATAAGTAGAGTTTGGGTTAAGAGGATACACGGTCTATTTTACAAGGTATTGGATTGGGATCTCAACCTTCCCTAAATTTAGTGTTGATGGGTTCTCTTAATAAGGTGCAATGGATGCTTGTTAGTGGGAAAGAGAAAAAGAAGAAGAATCTAGACGTGGGAGGGGAATTTAAACAAGGAATGCCAACTCAAAGAGAAACTCACTTTATGGAAATAGCCAGAGAAGTGGTTATAGGAAGAAAAATACCTTGGAAAATATTTTAGGGCCTAGGAAATACAAGAAATAATGATCTTGGAGGTGAATAGGGAGGCCTCCCCATTTCTTGGTCAATTGACAATTTTAGCTAGACTTGTTTACAAGATTGTTAGTTATCATAATGTGAATTATTTCATGGAATACTAGAGGATTTAATAGTCCTTATAAAAAAAATATTATTAGAAGTTTTATTCTAGATTATAATAAGGTTGATATAATCCTTATATTTTAAGTTAAGATGATTAAATCCAAATTTTCCTACATAGCTAGTAAATTGTGTCTTCTACATCAATCCTATAGAAGGTGCTTCCCGAGGAATTACAACTTTATGGAATCATCTTTGTCTTTCTCGAAGAATGGTAAGTCAATGAAAGAACATCTTAATAGTTTCTTTATCTAATTTGAATATTGAAGAGAATTGTAATTTGATTAATGTGTATGCTTCGAACTCCAAATCAGCTAGAACACAACTGTGGGAAAATTTCACTAACTCCATTTGTGGTCTTGACTATGATTGGATGCTTGGAAGGGATAGTGATACACTCAAAATTTGATCTAGCTAGAGGTATTAGTGCCTAGTTTTGGATATGTTTTCCCCAAAATTTACCTTATGTGGAGCCCCCACCTCTACCTTGGAACTCTCACATATCAAAACAATTAGGGAGTTGATTGAGGACAAACTCACAATAGAGTTTCCTCAAAAATTATTGTGGTACCTTGTTATTGCATGGAGGATGGTAAAAAACAATTCACTACCTATCCCAAAAATTATTCCTCATCACTTAGTGGTGGCAACAATAGATAGGGAACCTTCTACAATCACTATGTTAGGGTGCATTGGTTCATGGGTCGATGAATATGGCACATAAGCCATATTTCATTCTTTTTTGTTTTACTTGCTCATAGGATAATTTTTTGGTGTAAAATTATTTTAATTTTGTTAATAAAGTCATCACCTAATTAATTAATTAATCATTAATTAATTGGGTCACTTTAAGCTTTATTACACTTAAGCTAAACTTAAGAGTGCTTTTATTTCATTATTTTCTTTAATTAATTAGTCACTTTTTGCATAATTAGAGCCTATAATATTAGAACATGTCATCTCATTCATTCCTATGAGGACATTTGTCATGTTCTAATCTAACCCTAATCTAGGGTTAGTTTTCATCCTTTTCATAAGGATTGATTCATTGTAATTGTATTTAATTCTCTATGGCAACATATTCAATGCGACAGTTGTTCAGGCTTAAACCACAATAGTGGTTTACAAATTTTATGAGGAAGGAAATTTCATTTTTTTTCCTTTCCCCAAGCTCAACGGGTTTGGTTGAACTCAATGGTTCGATCGAACCATATTATATGTTCGACTGAACCCCCAAACCATAAACAAAAAAAAATATTTTAACGGGTTCGGTCGAACATGGGTTCGACCGAACCCCCTCAAATAAGTCATAAAAAAGAAACATGAATTTGTCACTATCATTTTATCTTTTTACTGCTTTCCCTATGCTTGTGTGTGCGGCGAACGATGAATGTGATCTGCAAATGGCGAACAAACTCGACTTCATCTCTCTGAAGAATGCAAACTCAATTTCATCTCTCCAAAGTTCATCAACCCAAATTGCATATCGAGTACCAGGTTTTTCAAATTCGAATTTCATAGAGTTCAAAATGCATTTGTTTGTTAAATTTCGAAACCCTAAATGCAAAAATTTTCAAATTTGTTGAATTGAAACTACATTTGTTTGAAAGTTTCTAAAGCCTTTTCAACATACACTATTTCTATGATACAGTTCTACTCTGTCAAAAAATTAACATGCCCTATCTATGCTTCCACATTTTGCATACATTTTTATTTGAGGCATTATATCAAATAGTTCATTAACAAATTTATTTGAGGCATTATATCAAACACTTCATGGTAATTTTTGATGGAGTATGATAGAAATAGTGTTTCCCTTGTATGCACCCTATATCAAATAGTTCATTATGTAGTGCCCTCCGTTGCGGTTGTCATTGATGTCAAGTAAGTTGTTGTTGGTAATGTCATGATGATGTGGTGATTTTATTGTTTAATTTAATTTTAAGATTATGAGATAACACTAATAATACGCTTGGATTTGATTAATAAAGTTAATTTAATTTAAGGTTACTTGTTTTATTTGGAATTAAATAAAGAATTAGATTCAATAATAAACATTAATTGAATTATCTTTGAGAGTTAGTTATTTAAAGTAATCGGATTAGATGAGGAAAGATAATTATCATTTAATGATTGAATTCAATTAATAAATTTAAAAGTGAGAAAATATTAGAGAGGATTAAATATTAAAATTATACTTAAGTTTAAATAAATTAAGGTGAAAATATTTATTAAAATAAATATATTTTATTGTAACTAAAAGAAAGATTAAATTATTAAATATTTATTAAATATTTAATAGTTGATCTATTTGGTTCATATATTAAAGAGTCAATTATAAAATAATGAATAGGGGTACCTAGTGGCTGGCATACAATTGTAACTGTTGGAAGTGCAACGGTCTGCTGATGGGAGTGTAAAAGACACCATCAAAGAAATTATAATAAGTGATGGTAGTCGAACGGTTCCCCGATGGGAGTGGAAAAGACACCATGAAACAAATTATAAAGAAGAATTATTCTGGAGGAAGGAGGAGGAATTTCAGTTCACTGAGAGTGGGGAAGTTGGTTGAGTCTGTGGTGCATCATTCATTTCTTGCTTGGTTTCTCAACCCATTCAATACACACTTGAGAACCATATCTTGTGTATTTAGAGGAACCGGAATCTACGAAAGGAGAGTATATCCAGTGAGAAGAAAGGAAGAGTAAGATGGTTGAAGGTAGACCTGGAGAGGACCAAATGTGATTCATGCTTTTACTTTGACAGAGGCTAGACCCGTGTGCTCTCCGCCAGGTAGGTGCATTATCTTTGTATCTTTAGGTTGTTTTGTGAAGCATCTACATATTTTATTCTCTTCTCTGAGGTTTTATTTCATTTCATTAGGTTTCATGGCTTGCTCAGCCAAATCTTTATTCATGAAAAGCTTTTTCCACAATCCTCCAACAACTGATATGGGATCAATCTGTATCTCTAAAAACTTGCATGCATGTCTAATAGACTAAACCCTTCCCTATCAAAATGCTTGAATGATATCCTTTCCCTAATCCCAAGTTCTTGTTTTGGCTTGGGTTATAAGATGCTGGTATAGGCTATGAAGTACGACTGTATACTCGATTAGAATTTTAGGCCCTAATGTACCACTCTTAACTTCTGTGCAATTAAACTGTGGCTAAATATGCCTATCTCAATGTACTCTCTTAGCCTCGATGTTCTTATTGTTATGCACTATCATTCAACTCTGAGGGCAAGGTATTAGATAGGTCTTCACCCCTTGAGATTAAAATTTAGTGGGTTGCCATAAAATAAGTTTCTCGACCATCATGCATGGCCGCACTATCCTTCTGTAGCATCGGATCCTTGTTAGATTTTAGACCTCAAGTATGATATGCACCTGATTCCGAGTTCATTAGATTGTTGCCATATGTTTTCACCAATCACAAAAGTGCAAATCTTCTCAAGCTCTATGAGTTGATACACGAGGATATCGTAGGTCATGGAAAACCGCTTAATCTTCATCTGCATTTGCAATTTACTCGAGATATTTTATAAAGATGGATAAGCTGAGATTTTCATCAATTAGATTCATTTCATTTGAATGCATAGCCTGCATCGATGCACTCAATGAGACCACATTCTTTGAGGCATACTACCAAACAATTCATATGCCTTGTTTTTGCTTTCACATTTAGAATGCATGTCTCCAAAAGTCATTCCAACTATTTCTTAGTACCAGGTGAGCTACCTTCTATCACATTTTCTCTCACGGTCTTTAGCATTTCGGCCTCTGCATTGCCTAAGTTTGTGTTTATTAGTCGGTTCAAATAATCTCCCTGATTCTTATTGTAATCGGTCACAGCCGCACACTTGAACATATTAGGAAGTTTAAAGTTCTAAATTAATCTCTCTGATTTCATTATCTTCATGTCCCAACTGCGGCGTTTGAACTTAATTGAAAATTTTAAAGATTTATAACATCCTGTTTGCTCCTTCTGTCAAACTGTCGTAGTTCCTGCACTTGGAAATAAAATATTGTCCATCACTAACATAAAAGAGAGAATTCCGTTGATTGTGGTGAAGATTAATTTCCAAACTTCAAACTTGAGTGCATCTCTCGAAACTTGCCAGCAAACAGAAATGTGTTTAGTTCAAAAAGGAAAAGTTGTACATTAATTCTTCTTCTCTTAAGTCACGTATTTGCATCTCACCTCTCTCTTTTCCTTCAATCTTGTGGATAACAGTTGGGATATGATAATAATGCAAGTAGATGGTGTTACTTCCAAATTCCAGCATTCGCTTTCTAATATACTTGGCAACCTATCACAGTTACAGTAATTAGAGTTGAGGCATTGTGTAGAATTAAATAGCTTCCCTGAAACCATTGGCAACCTATCACAGTTTCAAATTTTAGACTTACAAAGTTGTAGTAAATTAAATAGCCTCTCTGATTTCATTGTCAACCTGTCTGAGCTATGGTGACTGAACATAAATGGAAGTAATGTCTAATATGTGAAGTATCT
The DNA here is from genome assembly GCA_007258455.2 of Sequoia sempervirens. Taxonomy (NCBI): domain Eukaryota; kingdom Viridiplantae; phylum Streptophyta; class Pinopsida; order Cupressales; family Cupressaceae; genus Sequoia; species Sequoia sempervirens. Next base: position 199,743 of record VDFB02026922.1, read on the forward strand.
ATGTTGTAAGGCAATTTGCTTGAATAGATAAGTTTATGATAATATTCCATTATCTAAAATAAACTTTTTTTTTATTATCCTTTATAAGGACATATTTAAAGCGTAGAAATAATTGAGAAAGAAATGTTTTACTTATTTATTTGATTTAGAATTTAAATGAAGGATAGTCTTATTAATTTATATTATTTAGAGTTCAAATGGTTTATTTTATTTTATTTTAGACAAGTAGATTTAGATACGAGTTTGATTCTATTGCATTAGGTAGTTAGAGGACTCTTTCTTCAATTAGATAATTTCCATTATTGTTGAAATCCTTTAAGCCATTTAACGGATGTATGTCATTCTTACGTGATAATTGTTTTATATAATGGGTTAGGTTATTGTGTTCTCACTTTGTTTTAAAATTGATTAAATAAGGAGGTTAAGGTTGCATTTGTAAATCTTAATGTGAATAAATGTCACTTTGGTAGTTCTTGGAATCATGGTGTTTCGTGGCTTTAGGTGAAATATGTTGAAGTTGTGTGTTCGTAAATTAGAGCTTGAATTTTATATGCATATAGCTATAGGAGAATGGAGTCACTATCATGATAAATGTGTAGTAAGATAGATATTAAAATATATCTCTTTGTTTTGATTTAAATAATGTCTTAATAATTGAAGAGATAAGATATAAAGGAAGCCTTAAATGCTAATATAATGTTATCACTTTATGTGGATTAGAAGAAAGTAGTCTCTGAATTATTAAATATGGTCTTCTACATGAGCAAGCTAATAAGGAATTGATGGATTATTTAACTTAAAACACTTTGAGTTATTGGTAGATGACTTAGTAGTTTACACATAGAAGGAATGTCTTACTGTATGGTTGATAATGGGAGGTTGCTTCGAAAAGTGAAATACATGGATGTTGTAGTTGCTTGTTCATGTTGGTTATTATATGATTTGATGCTTTCATCTTGATGTGACCTTCCCTTGAGTTGATTTTTGTTTGGGACTCTTTTGTATATCTTGAAGTCCTTGATGTTCTGTTGAGTATGACCTTCTTAGTTTATTTTGATTTGAGGATCTTTTATTCATTGGGTTGGTGTCAAAATTGGCTTGAAGCCCTGTCTCATTGACTTACTCTTGTTGCTTCATTTTACCCTCATTTGTGGGTTTTCATTCTTTTTGGCTTCCAGAGGCTTGAGATGATTGTCAGTTGATGTTCTCTCTTTATGTGCCCTTGATGTGGCAAGTGTTTTGGTTTCATGATTTTGAAAGGGTTATACGGGAATTGTTGAGACTTTGATTATGTATTTATAGCGAGATGGGTAATGCCTCACATGCTTCTCTATTGTGATCTAATGTTCTTGTTATCTTGTACAACCCTTGGTTTCTTGGTTGTTTTTGGTTTGATGTTGTTGGGTTTCTAGGGAGAGTGGCTCCTCATGGGGGCCGCCCCATTTATGGAAGGGCACGGATAATCCACGAGTGAGTTAGTAATCAAGTGAAAACCTAATAATTAACTTAGGAGGGTTGGGTAGTAATATCATTATAAGATTTAAAAATTGATGCCTCGTCTTCATTAGTGCTTCCATAGACTAATGGAAGGCTGAGAAGGCCGTGGTCGGCAAGGTCGTGACCTTGTCTTCACGAGAGGTTTACGGCTCCGCATGAGTCACCCTATGGATCAGCACCTCCAGTTGGGAGAAAGGGCACATGATAGCCATAGATGGGACCGGCGCCTCCGGTTGGGAGGAAGAGCACAGGATAGCCCATTTAGGACTATGCGATGACACTCTCCCCTAGTTGCCCAGGTGTTTTACTTTATTGTGTTCCTCTGGAAGTATGTTATGGGAATTGGTTTAGATTGTGGTTGAATGGACTTATATTGATTTATGGAGTATTGCCTTGATGCATCTTTGGTGTACTTTGTGGTCTTGTATGATCTCATTGATATTTGACTTATGACCTTGTACTCTTATGGTGCTGTGTTATGATGTTATTGTATTGTTTAATTGCAATTTGGAATTGTACTATGTTTATTAATTCAGTTTGTTTTGGAAGTGTTTCATGATCTTCCTTTGGTTACTTGTTTACTGGCTATTGTTTTGTTTAATGTGATGAGATTTATGACTTTAAGTTATTATGTTGACTCTTGGGTGTTGTTGATTATGTCATTGTAATCCTTGAGTTTTATGATACTTTTGTATGATGATGATTCTTGTGGTTCCCTGTTTGGATGTTCTTGGTCGAGGACTCTTCTTGTCAGCTCCTTAGCACGAGGGGTGGGTCTTCGGACCCACGTGGTCAGGTGGAAGATGCTAAGCACCCCATTGGGTCCCCAGTCAAGGATCAAGAGGTGTGGATTGGTGCTGTTGTAGTGACTTCAGAGTTGTATTTGTCTTGGAGCCAGTTATGATACTTTGTATTCATCTATTTATTTGTATCATGCTATCTTGTGTATGGTTTCCATTTATGTTTGGAAACATTTTTGTATCATTGTACCTCTAGAACATTGTATTGTAATGTAACATTAAACCTTGTGTGGCTATTGGCCATGGCAATTGTTATTCAATGTGTTGAGTTAATCATGTATATGTTATATTTGCGTACACAAATGGTTTCTTATCAATGATTATTATGTATGTGTTATATTTGTTGATGTTTATTTTGTTATGGATTATATCTTTGGCTTTTATTCTTTATTGTCGTTGTGTGGATCTAAGTTGCGTAATGGCTCCTGGTGTACCCCAAGGGATGTATGTGTTAGTGAATCTACTTAAATGAAATTCATGTCATAATGTGTATCACATGTATGTTATGTTTACTTTAAAAAAAAATTGTGATGCGATTATTGTTTAATTGTCCTTTGGGGTTCAAGACGACGGGAATTACAATACGGCATCGTGAAAGCCTAGGTTCATACACTCGGCACTATGTGTGCTCATTATGTAACCTTGTGCTTAGACCCGCGAGTCTTGAGTTTCACTCTTCTTTTGTGATTGTTGTGAACCTGAGTTTCTTCTGTTAACCGGTGTCGGGTCGATGGTGCAGGAAACTAATGGGAAAGGATAGGACCCTCGGTGTAGTGTGCAATGCACCGATATCCTTCCTATCGGGGATGCTCTATGGACCCTTGAGTTTTAGTGTGATGTGTTCTTGGTGATGTGTTTTAGCGTGTGTGTGAATATGCTTTTCAAGTGCAGCGGGAATATGCCATTTTTGTTGTCCTGGAGTGATGAATTATGTTTTCTTGAATTTGTGAATGTGTAAAATTTTACCCTTTTTATTGAAATTGATGTGAGATTTGGTGTTGAATATTGGTTAAAGTGGAGTTCTTTGTGTGAAAATTATGAGTTTTAACGAAAATGTGAGGTTTTGTGGATAATTATTTTATGATTTTAGCAAAATAAAGTATCTTGAGGTTAAGATGCAACTTGAATTATTGGTACTAATGTGCAATGTTCTATGGTAGCTTTTGATTTACAGGAAGTTGGTTTCAGAAACATGGTGATGAAGGTAATGCAATTGTAATATGTAGGTATAGATACTTATAATTTCAAGTAGTAATTCCTTTTGATATAGTAGATGAATTAGATTTATGGTTAATATCCTAATATGAATATTTCCTAACTAGTTGGAAGAAAAACTGTTTATGAGTTACTAGAATTATTTTGACTATTATGTATTGTTTAGTGGGAGGGACAGTGTGGTATCACTCGCTCGTGAGTGCCCTACTATGCTGGGATTTCCTCTCATGATGTATTGGTGATATATATGTATTGTGCACAATGTTTGTTTACATGCAGGGTTGCAGGAATTGAGTCTCGATTCCACCTGCATTGTCAGGATAGGGCGAGCATTATAAACACCCAATGGGATTGACGTGGAAAAATAGGGACTGACAAGAAAGTTTCCCCAACCTAGTACATCACTAGTCCTTGTGTTTGGAAAATTGGTCTGGTTGCAACCCCATCACCACTTTTATTTTGGCATCATTTCCTTATTTTCTGCTATTTCAGCAATTCCATTGCTTCTCTTTGACGGCGATTTTAATCAAGGATTTGATTTCCTGGAGAGGGATTGCTTGATATTGTTGCTAGTTGCTAGTTATCGTGTTTATATTTCTGAGATCTACTGGGAGTAAGCTCTATGTCTGGGGAGGACGAGTCTCTCCTCACAAGGTTGTCAAGTTGTTGTTGGTAATGTCATGATGATGTGATTTTATTATGTAATTTAATTTTAAGGTTATGAGATAACACTAATAATATGCTTGGATTTGATTAATAAAGTTAATTTAATTATAAGGTTACTTGTTTTATTTGGGATTAAATAAAGAATTAGATTCAATAATAAACGTTAATTTAATTATCTTTGGGAGTTAGTTATTTAAAGTAATCGGATTAGATGAGGAAAGATAACTATCATTTAATGATTAAATTCAATTAATAAATTTAAAAGTGAGAAAATATTAGAGAGGATTAAATATTAAAATTGTACTTAAGTTTAAATAAATTGAGGTGAAAATATTTATTAAAATAAATATTTTTTATTGTAACTAAAAGAAAGATTAAATTATTAAATATTTAATAGTTGATCTATTTGGTTCATATATTAAAGAGTCAATTATAAAATAATGATTAGGGGTAGTGGCTAGCATACAATCGTAACTATTGGAAGTGTAGCGGTCCGATGATGGGAGTGTAAAAGACACCATCAAAGAAATTATAATAAGTGGTGGAAGTCGAACGGTTCCTCGATGGGAGTGGAAAAGACACCATGAAACAAATTATAAACAAGAATTATTCTGGAGGAAGGGGGAGGAATTTCAGTTCATGGAGAGTGGGGAAGTTGGTTGAGTCTGTGGTGCATCATTTATTTCTTGCTTGGCTTCTCAACCCATTCAATACACACTTGAGAACCATATCTTGTGTATTTAGAGGAACCAGAATCTACGAAAGGAGAGTATATCCAGTGAGAAGAAAGGAAGAGTAAGATGGTTGAAGGTAGACCTGGAGAGGACCAAATGTGATTCATGCTTTTACTTTGACAGAGGCTAGACCTGTGTGCTCTCCGCCAGGTAGGTGCATTATCTTTGTATCTTTAGGTTGTTTTGTGAAGCATCTACATATTTTATTCTCTTCTCTAAGGTTAGATTTCATTTCATTAGGTTTCATGGCTTGCTCAGCCAAATCTTTATTCATGAAAAGCTTTTTCCACAATCCTCCAACAACTGATATGGGATCAGTCTGTATCTCTGAAAACTTGCATGCATGTCTATTAGACTAAACCTTTCCCTATCAAAATGCTTGAATGATGTCCTTTCCCTAATCCCAAGCTCTTGTTTTGGCTTGGGTTATAAGATGTTGGTATAGGCTATGAAGTACGACCGTATACTCGATTAGAATTTTAGGCCCTAATGTACCACTCTTAACTTCTATGCAATTAAACTGTGTCTAAACATGCCTATCTCAATGTACTCTCTTAGCCTTGATGTTCTTATTGTTATGAACTATCATTCAACTCTGAGGGAAGGGTATTAGATAGGTCTTCACCCCTTGAGATTAAAATTTAGTGGGTTGCCATAAAATAAGTTTCTCGACCATTATGCATGGCTGCACTATCCTTCTGTAGCATCGGATCCTTGTTAGATTTTAGACCTCAAGTATGATATGCAC